>PVIJ01001869.1:0-180628 GCA_004024925.1 Scalopus aquaticus
AGGAACTCTTCTACACTGCTGGTGGGAATGTGAACTGGTCCAACCACTATGGAAGGCTGTATGGCGATTCCTCAGACTGCTAAACATGGAGCTTCCATATGACCCAGCAATCCCACTTTTGGGAATTTACCCAAAGGATACAAAAACACTAATCCGAAAGGATACATGCACCCGTATGTTCATTGCAGCACTGTTCACAGTAGCAAAGGTATGGAAGCAACCCAGATGTCCAAAAATAGATGATTGGATCAAGAAGATGTGGTACATATACACAATGGAATACTATTCATCATGGAAAGAAGATAAACACATGCAATTTACAGCGACATGGATGGAATTAGAGGGAAACATACTCAGTGAAATAAGCCAGAAGAAAAAGAAAAATATCGAATGGTTTCACTTATAACAGGACTATAGGGAGGCTGGGTGGGAGAGAGACAATCAGTGGGGGGGAGGGGGGGAGGAGGGAGCCCGAGGGAGGGAAGGGAAAGGGCACAAAATGGAATAGAAAAGAACACAAGGGACCATGGAGATGGATCACGGGTGAATTGGTGGTGGGCTACCCAAGGGGAATGCAAAATGTAAAAGACATAAATAACAATAAAAATATATATTGTATAAAAAAAAAGAAAAAACTAAATGCGAAAGAAAAAGAAGAATACTGCAGAGTGAGGAGATTAAGCAATGTGCAACTGGAGAACTATTGAGTGAACAAGTAAATCAAATGTGAAATAAAAATATATATGAATTAAAGAAAACAAATACATAATTTTTCAAAATAAATAGGATACAGGAAAAAAATGATACTTAAGATCGTTTGTAGCAATAAAGGTCTATCTCAGGAAATTAAAATAAGCAGGTGTGTGTGTGTGTGTGTGTGTGTATAAGCTTACAACTGTAGAAACCAGAAAAAAGAAGAAAAGCTAGTCTCCTAAAGAAAGAAAATAATAAAAATAACAGATATAAATGAAATAGAGATCAAAAACATCAATGAAACAAACAGTTGCTTCTTTCAAAAGATTAACTACGTTGATAAATATTTAGCCAGAAATAGAAGTAGGACAGAAAACACAAAAGTTAAATTTTGAATGAAAAGAGAACAGACAGAGAACAGAAATACAATGGATTGCAATCAAGTGTTACGAACAACTCTGTGACAACAAATCAGGAAATCTAAAGGGAATTAACTTTCTACAATATATACAACACTTCAAGAACAAATCAAGGAGGAACAAAACAAACAACCATATGAATAGACCAATCATGAGTAAGAAAATTGAGACAAGTAATCAATAGTTACCCCAAATGCAAGACACACTAATAATGGCTACCATAGTGAATTCCAATAAATTTTCAAGAAGATATTAATGTCTATCATTTTCAAACTATTCCCATAAATTGAAAAGGAGGGGAATCTTAAAATCACATTTCATTAAGTCAGCATTATCCTGATTCCAATAAAAGACATGGAAATCACACACACAAAACAAAAACTGCAGACCAATACCTCTCATGAATATTAGTGGAAAATCTTCAACAAAATACTAGCAAAGCAAATCCAACAACACATTTAAAGAATTATACATCATGATGAGAAGAATTTATTTCAGGTTTGCAAAGATGGTCAATATGTGAAAATTAATAAATGTGATTAACAACATCAAGTAAATGAAGATCCAATATCATTTGATCATCAGAGTAGATGCAGAAAAAAGCATGACGAGAGTCTATATACAGTTATGATAAAATACCCTCAACACAATAGATGTAGAAGAAGCATACTTCAACATGCAATTTAATATTATGTTAAAAATTTTTAGCAGGAAAAATTAAATAAGAAATTGATAAGAGACATATATATTAGAGAGGAATAAATAAAATTATCAACATTTGCTGCTGATGTGATAATATATATATAGAATTCCCAAAGATTCCAGTAAAAAGCTACTAGGAATAATAAATACAGTAGCCTCCAAAAATTCACAGTCTGCAAAAATAATATCAAATATCTGTTGTGTTAATAAATAATAAACAAACAGAAAGATAAATCAAGAAATCAATCCCATAAATAATTACATCAGATGAATTAAATACATTGGAATGCATGTAACAAAAAGATGAAAAACCTATATAGTGAAAACTATTAGATTGCATTGAAATAAATAGAAGACATAAGAAATAAAACACACAAAGATAAGGAAAGATACTTTTCATGGATTGGAAGAATTGACATTATTAAAAAGACTATACGATTGAAAGTAATATATGGATTCAATGGAATTCCTATCAAAGCCCAAACTTTCTTTTCAGAAATAGAACCAAAAAAATCATGAAATTTATTTGGAATTTTAAAAGTCACTGAAAAAGGGAATAAAAGTGGTTATTTAAGCTCCCCAACAACAAATTATACTATAAAGTAATAAAATTAAAACAACATGATATTGGACCTCCCTGGTGGCCTAGGGTTTAAGTCTCAGTGCTATCATTGTTAGCACTTGAGTTCAATCCAGGATCAGGGAGCTGACCCACATGGCGCAGCAGGCCTCTACAGTCTCACCCACTGCTCCCCTTAGAAGTGAATGCCTGCAGATCCAACTGTTCTGTTTCCCACTCTTTCTCTGGTGAATCCTTTTACCCCTGGCACCTCTGGCCTACATCCTAAGTCTATGCAAAAATAAATAAATAAAATATTTTAAAAATAAAATAAAATAAAACAACATGATATTGAAATAAACACAGATACATTGATCAGTGGAGCAGAATTTAGAATCCAGAAATAAAATCACATATATAAGGACTACTAATTAATGGCAGAGGGTCCAAGAATATATAATGGAGCATGGAAAGCCTCTTCAATAAATGGTGCTGTGAAAATTGGATAGTCACATACAAAAGAATCAACTAGAGCATTATCAAATACAATACCTGAAAATTAATTAAAAATGGATTGAAAATTAGGCCATAAGACCTGAACCTGTAAGATTACACAGAAGAAAAAAAAAGGTAAAATTGTTCTTGGAGATGCGTTTGGGGTCTTGACTCTAATGGCAAGGGAAGCAAAAACAAAAATAAATTTTACTACAACACACTAAAAAACAAATCTACATAGCGAAAGAAACTTTCATCAAAATGAAAATAGATCCTTTTATTGATGGAAGATATTAGTGTATCGTCTAAGTCATAAAGGATTGAGATCCAAAACATGTAAAAAACTCACTAATTTCAAAAACAATAAAAGAAAATATATGATTAAAAAATGGGCAGAGGATGTGATTAATTATTTTTAAGGGAGCGATGCAAATGACCAGCAAGCACATAAAAAGCATCCATCTTACTTTGTTATTAGGGAAATGCAAATCAAAGGAAACAATGACACATTGCCTTCACACCTGTAAAAATTATTATCCAAAGACAAGAAACAATAAGTTTTGGAGAGGATGTGGAGAGGCAGAGACCCTGGTATATTGTTGTTAGGGTTGTAAGTCAGTGCAGCCCTTGTGAAAAACAGTATGGAGATTCATAACAATAATAATAATAATAATAATAATAATAATAATAATAATAGTAATAATACCGTCTGATTCTAGTTATCCCACACCTAGTTATCTACTCAAATAATACAAAAACACTAATTTTAAGATATATATGTACCCCCATATTCATTGCAATATTATATACAATATCCAAGATCCAGAAACAGCCTAAGTGTCCGCAGACACACAGGATACCGAAGGTGTGGTATATATGTACACAAAATGCTACTCAGCTATAAAAAAAAGTGAAACACTGCCATTTGTTACAGTATGGTGGAAATGAAGAACATTAGTATCAGTGAAACAAATCAGAAAGAGATAATTTACCACAGTATACATTTATTCATATGTATTATATAGAAACAAAACCAACAGATCAAAAATAACTATTTAGACTATAAGAGCAAATTAGTGTTCACCAGATGGGAAGGGGGAAGGAGGATGGTAAATTAAGGAAGAAGTGTAAATTGTATAGTAAAGGACAGATTTGCATAGTTGAAGTTAACGTATTACATATAGATGTGATTTATAATGAGGCACACCTCAAATTTTTAAGCTGTAATAACATAATGTAACTTCGAAAAATATAAATAATTTTAATACTTATTTATTTATGCATACAAGAACTGGGGTGCAGGCCAGAGGTGTGGGGTGGCGAGAGGATTCACCAGAGACAGAGCGGGGAGCAGAACAGGTGGACTGACTGAAATATACTGCTGAGGGAGGAACAGGTGAGGCAGGAGAAGTCTGCTGCGCCATGTGGGAAGCTCCCTGGCCAGGAATTGAACTTGAACTCGTGCTGCAGTGGCTGCTGATAGCTTCATAGACAGACTTAACCCTTTGTACCACCAGGATGTCCAATATAAATTATTTTTTTATTTTAGCTCAACAAACAAATAAATCAAATAAATAAATGCATACTATAATTTCAAAAGTAAAAATGTGAAAAAGTGCATGGGACTGATAAAGATGTCGCCCTTTTCCAGTGCGAAGATGTAGACATACTGGGAGTGTGTGGTGTGTGTGTGTGTGTGTGTGTGTGTGTGTGTGTGTGAATGAAAGAGAGAAGAAACAGATTTCAAGAGGCAATGGGGAAATGCAAATTTCCAAAAGGAATTTCCTGAAACCATAGTGTTTCCAAACAATTCAAAACTATTACCTAGGAATATCTTCAAAGTTTGGCATACTCTAAATTCAACAGAAAAGTATGATGCATTTAAAGTCCAAGAAAAACATTACTTTGAGAGAGTAAATAGATTTAATAGAAGGTTAATTGACTAATTATGGAAAAAAAGATTTTGAAAACACATTTTTAATTAAGGCATAAAATGAACAAGACAAACCATATTGAAGCATGAGTACTATATAAATATAAGAGTAAGCATTTTGGATAAAAAGCCATATTGAAATTCAACAAAAAAGTAGCTATGAATAAAGATGTAATTTTGTCATCTTTGAGACTGATTTTATAAACACACACATATGTATTTATGCACACATTCCTGAGCGTTTAGTACTCAGTTATGTTTTCTTATCAGATGATACTGTAGATTTCACATTATTGCAATATACTCTGGAATTGCTTGCATTTGAGGAAGAATCAGTGTCATAATATTGGTTGTTCAATTTCATGAAAATGATCTATCTTCTCAGTTTGGAAATTGAATTTCATATAATTTAATATTTAAAAATTCTGTATCTTAAATTATATGTTTTTTTATCTGTAACATCACTTTTTCTAATTGATTGTTGCTGATTATTTAGATTATTAGAGAATTGTGTATTATTTTGCTAGGGCCGCCATACATTCACAGCCTGCGTAGCTTTGATAATAGATACTTATTTTTCAGTTATAGAGACGAGAAATCTGAGACCAAGGTATCAGCAGCCAAAGCCTCCTTGGTATCTACACAAAGTCTTCTTCTGGTTTCTTCATTTATTTACCTGTGTATGTTCCTGTATCCTCAGCTCCACTCCTGTAAAGACTGATCAAGTTGTATTGGAGACTATTTAAATTCTAATATTAAAATAATGAACAGTCTAAAGGCCGTACTTATAAACAGGGTCACATTCTCAGAAACTGGTGTTAGGATTTCCACATCTGTACTTAGGAGCACACAACTGAGTGTATAAGGAATTGTGGAGAGATTTTATGAACAACTTGATTGCTGAATGCAACATGTTTCAGTGGTAATACATGCATTTTTCTGCTCATGCTCTATGTATAACAGAATTGCTAAAACAGTATTCTGCTACACACTGTTGTACCATAAGTAGAATTAGATTTTCTAAGTTATTGATTTGTAGCTAATATAAATTGTAATATATACTATAGTCCTGTAATATCTTAAAATCTATACTACAAGTTTTCCATATTTGTTGCTTTCAGATTTGTTTCTCTTTGCCATTTTAAAATTATAGTCAGGGCCTCCCTGTTGGTGCAACGGGTTAAGTGTCAGCACTATGAAGCTATCTACAACAACTGCAGCAGAAGTTCGATCCCCAGCCAGGGAGATTCCCACATGGGTGCAGCAGACCTCTCCTGTCTCACCCGCTGCTCCCCTCAGCAGTGTGTTTCAGCTGAGCTATCTGTTCTGCTTCCCACTCTGTCTCTGGTGATCATCTCACCACCCCACACCTCTGGCCTAAACCCCAGCTTATATGCAAAAATAAATAAAACTTTAAAAAATAAAATAAATTTATACTTACCAATCACTAATTTTTCTCACACAGAAATAAAAATGTTTTTGTATGTATTTGTTTTAGTGATCTTATATACAATTTCACTAAAAATACTAAGAGTTTAACACTTCATTGTTGATTATATAGATTTTCTACATATGCCTTCAAGTCATTTTTGAATGATTTTTTAAAAATATATTTCTTTGGAATCCTACTGGATTTGTATTTTTTCTTGCACTGGTGCACAGGCACTGACATACAGCATGACGGTAGAAGGAAATCTCTATTATTAGTATCCTGTAATTTCCAGTTTTAGGTAGGAAATTTTAATAATCCACTAGCCAGTCTTATATATATATAAAAGATATATATATCTTATATATATATATATAAGATATATATAGCTTATATATATATATATATATATATATATATATATATATATATGTCCCTTCTGTTTTAATAAAGTTTTTATCATGCACACATGCTAAATTCTCAAAAATGTCATTTTTACATATGTTGACGTGTCTTTATTTTTTCTCCCTCTCTCCTCCCTTCCTGCAAAGGTGATTAAATATACTGACTGTAAAACAAATAAACAAACAAACAAAATGTCCTTCCATTTCTGAAATCATCATTTGGTCATAACACATCATCCGCATGAGCAGGAAAGTAGAAGACTAGAACATATTTTTCTAACTGTAAGGAAATGTTAAAAAATGATTGGGCACATATACAGGACACATAGTCACTTTGATATGGTCTTCCACTGATGGACTGGTAATTAAAAATTATAATGTGATTGTAACCCTTAGAATAAAATGAAGATTGCACTTTTAACTTATCAATAGCAGAGAGAGAAAAAAACTTTTTGTGATATAATTAAAACTATTATATGTAAAATGTATAAATAAATTAGAAAATCACTCTTTGACAACCACCACAGTAATATACTTTAACACAAGAATTATCAATGGAGGCTAAAACTAGTGAATGGAATTTTAATAAGAAACAGAAATCTTACTACATTTCTCCACGGATAGTTACTAAATATTAAGGAGAAATCATTAACTTTATGTTACAGACATCTGGCAGACCCTCCTTAACCTAGTAATTCAAGTTAATATCACCAGCCACAGGACCAAAAAGCTTTATTCCCTTTTGGTGTTATGCACAGAAAACACAATATCATATTGTTATATTTCTGCAAAAATGCTAATTTGATTCTAATCATGAGACAATATTGCCAAAACAAATATGAGAAATATTCTACAAAATAGTTTTGCTATTCTTATTCAAAATAACACATTTAGAAAAAAAGACAGATTGTAGAACACCTATTGTGTAAAGAAAGAGAAAGACATGAGATGACTGAATGCACCAGATAATACTGTGCCGGGAAAAAGAGATTTTGTTTGTTCTGGTTTAAAGAACATTTTTTGTACAATTGAAAAATTTAAATAATATAGATGTTTATATAAGAATACTATAAAAATGTTAATATCTTTATTTTGATATTTATACTGAGATTATTAATAAGATGTCCTGTTTTTTAAGAAACATCAAATTATTTAGGAGTAAATATTAACAAGTCAGCAACTTATTCTCAAAAGGTTCTGAAAAAGTATACAGAGAAAACGATAATGTTATAACACATGTTATTTAGAAAATATCCACATGAAGGATTAATAGTAATTATTTTTATTGTTTTGGGAAAGTTTATGTAAGTCCAAAACTATTTTAAGACAAATTTAGAAAGAGCTTTTATCACACATTGTAATTTTTCCTTTAAAGGCATCAGAATTGTTTATGGTTTTCTCTGTGCCTCTTTGAGACATGGGGAGTTTTGAAACCAGTTTCCTGAAATGAGCATTTAAACAGCAAGTATTCAAAATATTACGGACATGATATGTCTGCTATGTCTATTATAAGTGGCCTCTAGGAATTGGGAGTATACAATTTCCGGACTGTCAAGACCTTTTTTAGTCAGAAGCATTAAAGTAGTCTAGAGGGAAGATAGAAACACACACGCACACAAATCAAATAGAAGTTCTCCCATTTTCAAATTTAGCACTGAAGTATTTTGGTTTCGAAAGTAAAATAAGAAAAAGGGGTTTGGACCAACAAAAGTAAGAAGTAAAGAGTCAGGGAAGTGATTGGAACCCTTCTGTGAAGAATAAAAGTTAAAACGATCAATTGAGATAATGAAATACAGTGTGTGTTCTTTGATGTGTGTAAAGAAAGAATTGTGTTCAGACAAGTTTAAAGAATCCATGAATTGTAAAAATCAATGATAATGCCTATAGGACATGAAAACAGCTATCAGTGGACGCCAGCTTACTACAGCTATTATTCAAAATGGAGCTATATCTAACACATATACATATATCTATTCTGTTCAATGAAAACTAAGTTCAATTAAAAAAAGATAATTTCTTGCTATATAGTCAAGTAAACAAAACAGCTAATTAAATGATGAACAATGCAAAGTTATACAGTCAAAACTCTCTTACCATGTGATTATTAATGTACACTACCTGGTGCTGAATTAAAACCAACATTAAAACTGACATCCACTGGGCCTCCCCGGTGGAGCAGCAGTTAAGTGCTGCGCTGTGGAGCTTTCGGCAGTGGCGGCGTGAGTTCGACACCTGGCCGGGGAGATTCCCACATGGTGTGGCAGACCTCTCCTGCCTCACCTGCTGCTCCCCTCAGCAGAGTATTTCCATAGCTCTGCCTGTTCTGCTCCCCACTCTGTCTCTGGTGAACCCTCTCACTGCCCTGCGCCTCTGGCCTGTACCCCAGCTTGTATGCATAAATAAAATAAATCTTAACAAAAAAAAACACAAAAAAATGACATCCACTGACTTCACACACTTGTCTTCTTAATTGGCAACATATTTGTTTGTTTAATTTAGTGTCAAAAAAGAAAAATAGGGCTATATTAAATTTTCATGGTAGTATATAAGAGGGAATGTGCACCAATGTCTGGGAAAAAAATAGAAAAATCCTTGTGAGATAATAGCTTTGAGCTGGTATACAGGTCCAACCATTCATGAAACTAATGAGATATCAAAAGAGTTCAGGAAGTTCTTCAGCATGTTGAACTAGTCTTTGAAGACTATTCATAATGTTGACTGATGAAGTTACAGATATTCCCCAGAAAGCTTCCCTGGGCAAAAACTAACCAAAGCCAAATCCTATGTCTCTTACCTTATGTCAGAGTGAAGAAAATCTCAAAAAAAAAATCAAAAAACCCTAGATTTTAGACATTTAGTTCTACAATTTGAACTAAGATGCCCAGTTTTATTGACTGATCAAACTTAGACAATTCTAATTTCCACTAATTTGTAAGCCTTTCTAAAAATTTTTACTCAGTCGTTACCTTCATTTTTCAAGACACTCATTTTAGTTAGTCTATGTTGTTTGTAGATTAATTATACTCTGTAGTAGTAATATATTAAAGATTATCTTTAAAACAGTATTATTACTAAATTTAAACATTATATCAGATTTTTCAAACTTTATATTAAGTTCCAAAAGACTACAGATGGTAGTTTGAATTCTTTCTTGCCAAAACAAGCCTAGTGATTATGTTTCCAGGTGATATTAAATGCTTATTGATTGGTTAGTTTAAATAAATTGTCAGAGTAAAAGAAGCCAGGCTCTATGCTAAATCAATAACAATGTTAAAATAAAGTAGGAATTCTATTTAAGAGAGTCAGAGAAAGCAGAAATGGCCAGATTTGATGATTAACTACTTAATGGAGAACTGTGAATAGGAAATTACTGACAGAATTTAATGTTTGTAGGTTATTTTATTTTATTTTTTTGAAAGATGACATTTATACCTATTTTTACGGGTGGAATATATTTTTAGATTTTATTTATTATTGTCGAGGTGCCTTTATTCCACATGTTTGTCTGTGTTTTAACAGTATTGGATTTTGCCCCTCATGTGTAGTCAGCAGAGCACCCCAGCAACTAAGCACCCACAGTCTGCCGCTGAAGTCCATTATACTCCCCATTCTCCCATTCTCACCTTTCCTCTGCCCCTCTGAAAGCTGTAGATGTATGATCAGCTTTCAAAGTTGGTACTAAAGCTTGTCTTTGGTCCTTTTTTTCTGTATCCTACATATAAATACACCATTTGATGTTTATCTTCCTGGGTTGTTTCACTTAGCATAATCCGTTCCATTTCCGTCCATATTGATACAAATGGCATGAATTTATCTTTTTTTTTTTTTTGCAGATATTACATCTGACAGAGGCTGATATCAAACTTTAAAAAGAACCCACAAAATTCAACTAAAACAAAACAAATAGCTTAAAACATCAGCAGGGAAGTTAACTGGGCTATACCGAAGACCAATAGGTACATGAACAAATATTCATCGTCAATGATCACTGAGGAAATGCAAATTAAAATCTCATGAGATTACCAGTTCACACTGTAAGAATGACCCGTATCAAAAAGACTACTAATGGCTGCAGAGGTGTGGAGAAGGAGTACTCTTATATGGTTGGTGGCAATGTAGATTGGCCGGTCTTTATGTAAAGCAGTGTGGAATTTTCTCAAAAAGCTAAAAATGGATCTGCCATATGACTTAGTAATTCCACTACTAGGTATCTAAACAAGAACACAAAAACACTAATTTGAAAGGAAACCTGCACTTCTATGTATGCGTATGCATTTCTATGTACTGTATGCAGTACGTTTACAATAACCAAGTTATGGTAACAACCTAAGTGGCCCCAAAACAGATGAGCAGATCAGTATGTGGTATATATACACAATGGAATACAGCTTACTAATAAAATGTTCATAGGTTAAATACCTTAATTGTAATGACCATATTTTTCATATATAGGTAATATAAAAGATTAATGTTTTGTTTTAGGAGCATATTTGTTTTGGAAGCAGAAGCATATTTTTAGTATATAATTAATTCCAGGCATGGTCAAGCAATTTGTAGTGTCATAATATACCTAACATTTGTATTCACTCTTGAAATGTGGCAAAAATGAGAAACAGAATTCAAAATCACTAATAAGTAGCTGAGATTTCAACATAGATGGTTAGAATACGGAGGACCTGCTCTTTACTTTTACTTTCCCAAGTTATTTCATTCATCCTATGCAAGCTTAATACACTTATAAATGCTTATACAATCTCATTTAAGCACTTTCTATACATAAAATTTGACAATCCTTTTAAATAACTGAGAATAAGAAACCTAGTTAGAAAATCTGTGAAGAACTTCTTAGTGTTCACTAATACCAAAGATCATATTGGCTTAATCAATTATTTCCAATTCTAGATGATATATTCATGATTCAATTTAAATATATAATACAACAATGCTGGTACACAGTAATGAATACTTTATTATTTTTTATTGAAACAAATAACAAATAATGAAGAAATTATATAGAAGGAATATGTAGAAGAGATTGTGACTTAGCTACCTTATATTTGGTTCTCCCATTAAAAATATATATAACATTTATAATACATATTTGTTGTAAGAATTAAATAAAATGGCTGTGTATGATTAATAGCCTGCTTCATAATAGTGCATACATGCATGGATTAGTATTATTGTTCTTATCATAATTGAGGATATACAACATATATTTTTGTAATTATAGTAGACTAAAAGACAGAAGATACACAAACACAATGGATTAAGAATAATTTATTTTTCCATAAAATATTTTGCTTTTATGATTTCATCATTAACTACAGGAGATTTATGAATCATAAGACATGATACAAATATTATGTGCACATTTTAATCAGGGCCTTTGTGACTATACAAATGTGTAGTAGTATAAATGCAACATTTTCTAATAAATTGCCTTTGTGGGCCTCCCTGGTGGCACAGCAGTTAAGCATTGCACTGTGGAGCTGTGAGCAGCGGTGACACGAATTTGATGCCCGGCCGGGGAGATTCCCACATGGGGTGGTAGACCTCTCCTGCCTCGCCTGCTGCTCCCCTCAGCAGTGTATTTCCGTCAATCTGCCTGTTCTGCTCCCCACTCTGTCTCTGATGAGCCCTCTCGCCGCCCCGTGCCTCTGGTCTGTACCCCAGCTTGTATGCATAAATAAATCTTTAATAAATAAATAAATAAATTGTATTTGCAAACTGCAATGCAAAAAAATCTAAATATCATTCAACATAATAAAAATTATATATTTCAATTTTCAGAAAAGAATGTATAAATATAAAATTAATTTATTGAATAGTATGTGTAACATTGCTTATTAAATATTGGAAAAAGGCTATGGTATCCAATGACTTAAAGAAAATAACAAAGGCAAATGATCCATAAATAAACTGTAACACTGAAGTTAAAAAATACATAGTGGTAAAAATTATGTCTTATGATTAGGAGACATCACACAGACAAGTGGGTGGGGTCATTTTGAATTTTAAAACTCCAATATCAGAAAAGTCCTCTTAATGCTAATGAAGATGAGAGGGAGAGGCCTAATATATACTCACAGTTAACTTGTGTGTGATCACCAATATCATTGTGGTCATATTACCACTATAACCAAGAAAGTGAAATATGCTTTTGAAAAGGGTGGATACTTATTTTACATACAGAATTGCCATTTGCTTTAAGACAATAGAAGTCCTGGAGTTCAATCATTTTAACATTTTTTCTTCTGCTTCAATCAGTGTACATTAAACCTGTCCAATCTTTATATTTTTTAATACATATATTTTAGAAGTCCAACATGATAGCAGTAGAGTGAAGACATCAGAGTTGCTTCCTCATGGAAAACAAAACTAATGCAAAACAAAGCCAAAAACCCCTGATGGAAAAACTGATTATTAGCTTGCACAATAGGAGCATCAGGCTGATTGAAAGGAGAAATATAAACTGTAATTGAACTTTTTTTTGAAGTAGCAATGAGGCAGTACAACCCACAAGCAATAGGAATGGCTGCAGTAGAGAACTTCATAAGCTTTTGATTTGGGCACACCAACACTGGGATTCCTGAGACCCATCACTGTACTGAATAGGGGCTTGCATGAGCAGAAACCTAGGTTGAAGGGGGCACTGTGATAGAGCTACAGTAATGAGGACACAAAGTGAAGCAATCTGAGTCTAATAACACAAACAGCTGTAGCCTGAATAGTAGTCAGAGCACCTGAGTATCCTTATAGAAGAGAGTACTACTGAAGATCAGGCTAAAATATATGAAACACCTGCCATTCCCTACTCCAGGCTGGAACACCCAAAATACCTGCCACTCATTACCCATGGCCAAGATATCTGAAACACATGCCAGCCCCCACACAGAAATGCTCTACAAAAGGAATATTGAATTCCTGAGTTTGTTGGAAGTGATCTTTGATGCCTATCACCCTAGCCTTCTTTTACATCTCTCACTGATAATAATCCCCCAAAGTACTGTAACAATTAAAAAAATATTGAAAGTTAGCCCTTATTAAAACAATACAAAAATCAAAAATTAGGAGATAGAAGAACACAATATAAATGCCAGTATAAAATGCTCTAAAGAAGTCCCAACTGGGTGGAGTTACAGAACATGATAGAAAGGGAATTCAGGGCAACACTCCTGCCAATGCTGAAAAAAACAAAAAGAAAAAAGAAAAAAAAAAGGATAAAAGCAACAATAGAATAAAGATAATGAAAATATGAAGTAGCTGCATTAGAAATAATGAAGTTAAAAAGGAGAATATTTTTTTTAAATACAAATGAGCATATTGATGGCAAACAAAACAAAACAATGGAAGGATTAGTGAGTTTTAAAAGAAAATACTGGAGAAGACAAGAATATAAAAGGTAGAGAAAAACAATGAAAACAGTATAAAATTCCCTATGACAACTTAAAGAGAAATGACCACTGTTTCCTGGGGATTTCACAAGGAGTAGAAAAAGAAAAAGGCATAGAACACCTATTTAAAGAAACAAGCATAAATATTAATGTCACTCTTGGAAGTGAACCAAAAGTTGCTATCAAAAGGCTCATAGAGTTCCAAACAAAATGCTACTGAACTGACAGACATACACCAAAACACATAATAATAAAACTGTCAAGGATAGAATACTAAAAATATCAAAAGAAAGTAAAAGATAACCTACAAGGAAATTCCAATCAAATATCAGCAGGTTTTTTGAACACAAATATTTTTTTAATATATATTTTATTGTTATTTATGTCATTTACATTTTGTATTCCCCTTGGGTAGCCCACCACCAATTCACCTGTGATCCATCTCCATGGTCCCTTGTGTTTTTTTGTATTCCATTTTGTGTGCTTTTCCTCCCCCCCCACCCCCCGCTGATTGTCTCTCTCCTATTTGGTTTCCTTATAGTCCTGTTATAAGTGAAACCATTCAATATTTTTCTCTTTCTTTCTGGCTTATTTCACTGAGTATGATCCCCTCTAATTCCATCCATGTCGCTGCAAATTGCATGTGTTTATCTTCTTTCCATGCTGAATATTATTCCATTGTGTATATGTACAGCATCTTCTTGATCCAATCATCTATTTTTGGACATCTGGGTTGCTTCCATACCTTTGCTATTGTGAACAGTGCCGCAATGAACATACGGGTGCATGTATCCTTTCGGATTAGTGTTTTTGTGTCCTTTGGGTAAATTACCAAAAGTGGGATTGCTGGGTTGTATGGAAGCTCCATGTTTAGCAGTTTGAGGAATCACCATACAGCTTTCCATAGTGGTTGGACCAGCTTGCATTCCCACCAGCAGTGTAGGAGAGTTCCTTTTTTTCCACATCCTTTCCAGCTTTTGTTGTTGCCTGTATTTTTTTTTTTTTAAGATTTATTTATACATACAAGCTGGGGTACAGACCAGAGGTGTGGGGCGGCGAGAGGGTCCACCAGAGACAGAGTGGGGAGCAGAACAGGCAGATCAGAAATACACTGCTGAGGGGAGCAGCGGGTGAGGCAGGAGAGGTCTGCCCCACCATGTGGGATTCACCCCGGCCGGGCGTCGAACTCGCATCACTGCTGCTGCAGACAGCTCCACAGCACAGCGCTTAACCTCTGAGCCACCAGGAAGGCCCGTTGCCTGTATTTTTAATGTGTGCCATCCTCACAGCTGTGAGGTGGTATCTCATTGTGATTTTGATTTGCATTTCCTTGATTATAAGTGATGTTGAGCATTTTTTCATGTATCTGTTGGCCATTTGCTTTTCTTCTTTGGAGAAGTGCCTTTTGAGCTCTTCTGCCCATTTTTTTGATTGGGTTATTGGCTTTGTTTTTGTTGAGTTGTGTGAGTTCCTTGTAAATTTTTGTTATCAGTCCTTTATCGGATGTATAAAGGACTGAACACAAATATTATAAACACAAAGGGACTGGAAGGAAATTTTCAAACTATTTTAAAAATAAAGAGTTTTAGTCAAAAGACCTCTAACTAGCAAGATTAATAATCAAAAATAGAAGTGATACTGAGCAGTAGGGACACTAAAACCAGCCAAGGACCCTATCTAAATTACTTACTGGTCACTATCCTAGTCCTGCACCTGTGTGCATAATTGCAAGACTACTCAGACTTAGGGAACAACAAACCAGAGAAAAACAAAGAGTTACTGAGGCCAAGAAAAGGCCATTTACCTCACTCAAAGCAATGTCCAGTCTTTTAAGTCCCAAATAAGAAACAGCAAAGGTGGCATCTTCCTACCACTTAGGACATGGAGCTCCTCTCTCCAACAATAGGGCACGTGTCCAAGATGGCATCTTACTGCCTCTGAAGACACTCTGCCGCCAAACTGTAGGCCAGAATCCAACCCATGAGGGCAGCACAGGACACAACTGGAGATGCTCCCTGAAGCTGCTGTGGTGCCCCAGCTTAGCACAAGGCCAGCAATACTCAAAAGAACAGCCACAGCAACCAGATGGCCCAACAGCATTTTAGGAAGGTGCCTGTTCCAGGCCTCTGCCTTCTTTCCTTGACTGCAATAATAACAAAACCTGGAGCAGTTTCTGTCGCTCAGCTACTCACAAAGCCTTCAAACTTTTCCACTTAAAGATTGGTGTGGTGGGGGCCAAAGTCACTGAAGATTAAAAAAACGCCCAATCCGAAACTCTACATCCTGGCAGCTCAGAGGCTCCTGGTGGCTGATTTCCAAACTCTCGATCATGGTGGATGCATCTCCTGCTATTGGATCTCCTCCTCTAAATCATGGCAACTGCATCTCCTTATTCTTCTGTTCCTTTTATTTCTTGTAAGAGTCTCCACCCCAGTGGCACAACGGGTTAAGCGCAACACTGTGGAACTGTTGGCAGCTGCAGCGCTAGTTTGATGGCAGACCCGCTGAGGAGACCTCCTCGCCTTGCCCGCTGCTACCCTCAGCAGTGTATTTCAGTATATCTGCCTGCCTCTGGTGAACCCTCTCACCACTCCACACCTGGGGCTTGCACCCCAGCTTGTCTGCAATAAATAAATCTTTAAAAAAAGTCTCCACCCCAAACTGCAATACCTTTTATCATTTTTCCTGGGGCTATCTATCCTCATCAGCAAACCACTCCAGGGGGCACCACCTACACCCAACTTTGGTCTCAGCCCCAGTTACAGAGGAACAGATTCACTGAAAAGTGAAAACTAAATAAATTTTTCACCTAACTATATATGAAAAATACCCTAACTGGCTAATTGTAAAGCAATGAAATAATGAATACTGAGGCAAAAGAAAACTCATTATTTACTACTGAGTAGGAGGAAAGTAACATTGTGGCCTACTAGAACCAGCCAGAGAATAGACTGTGCAACAGGTCACACAAATAGCCCATCATATACTTCAGTGGAACGATTGAACAACAACAAAAATATATATATATAGAAGTAACACATAAGTGAACAGAAATAAATCTAGCCGAACATTATAGAAAAGTTAAAAAAAGGACAAACAAAAACAAACAAGATGGCAATAAACACTAATATCTCAACAATCATCTTGAACATATATGGTTTGAACTCACCAGTCAATAGATACAGAGTGGGCAGAATAGATTTCAAAACAAAGCCCAAACTTTTGTCATTTGTAAGAAACACACCTTACTGGGGCCTCCCAGGTGGCGCAATAGGTTAAGCACAGCACTGTGAAGCTATCCAGAGCCATCGCAGCGCGAGTTTGATACCCGTCCGGGGAGATTTCCACATGGCACAGCAAACCTCTCCTATCTTGCCCACTGCCCCCTCAACAGTGTACTTCAGTCAGTCTGCCTGTTCTGCTCCTCCCTCTGTCTCTGGTGAATCCTCTCACCACCTCACACCTCTGGCCTACACCCCAGCTTTTATGCATAAACAAACAAATAAATAAATAAATAAATTTTAAAAAAAAGAAAAACATCTTACTGGATTTATCTTTAAAAAAAATGAAAAATAGAAATACCATATCACCTGGCAATCCCACTTGGGCATATTGTCACAGAATATGAAAGTATCAACTTTACACACACACACACACACACACACACACACACACACACACACACTGCAATATTTACAGCAGCATTATTTATAATAGCTAGAACATGAAATCAACCTAAATCTTCAATAGATGAACAGTTTACAAAAGTGATAACATGGGCCTCCCTAGTGGCGCAACGGTTGAGCGCTGCACTGTGGAGCTGTCGGCAGTGCACGATGTGAGTTCAAAGCCCAGCCGGGGAGAATCCCACATGGTGCAGCAGACCTCTCCTGCCTCGCCCGCTGCTCCCCTCAGCAGTGTATTTCTGATCTGCCTGTTCTGCTCCCCACTCTGCCTCTGGTGAGCCCTCTCGCCGCCCCACGCCTCTGGCCTGTACCCCAGCTTGTATGCATAAATAAATAAATCTTAAAAAAAAGTGATAACATATATGCCATGGAATATTACACAAGCACAAAATAGGATGGGATGTAGCTATTTTAAACAAAATAAAGGGCACTAACAGAAAACAATATTCAGCAAAATAAGTCAGAACAACAAAACCAAATATTGAACATTCCTATGCCAGAAAATTTGACAATGCATTTGATGCTTTCTTCCAATTTTTAAGCCTATGCCAAACTTTCATGCAAAGAAGGCATATATAATGGAGCTTTGAATAAGAATTCATACTTGATTTGCAATGAATAGTATAAATTCAATTCTCAAGTTTTACTAAGTTGGGCCTAAGTTCATATACTTTTTTATTTTTCAACAAAGTGTGCTAATGACTATTGCTATATTTTTAGAGATTTATTTATTTATGCATACAAGCTGGGGTGCAGGCCAGAGTTGTGGGGCACTGAGAGGGTTCACTAGAGACAGAGTGGGGAGCAGAACAGGCAGATCAACTGAAGTGCACTGCTGAGGGTAGCAGCGGCCGAGGCAGGAGAGGTCTGCTGCGCCATGTAGGAATCTCCCCCACTGAACATCAAACTTGCACCGCAGCTGCCGACAGTTCCATAGTGCTGTGCTTAACCTGTTGCGCCAATAGGGAGGCCCCATTCTCTTATCATTTTTTCTGGGTCACCATCTATATATCATCTTTGGAGAAGTTTCTACTTAAGCGTGTCCATTTTTTTTTTTTTTGATTGGGGTAATTGATTTTTTTTTAATCAAGTTGCATGAAGTTTTATTTATCTTGGCTAACGGCTTTGAATCAGATATATGATGTGCAAATATTTTCTCTCATACATTAGGATGTATGTTGACTATTTAAGGCCATTTTTATAGTTCCATATGAATTTTATTAATGTCTGTTGCATTTCTACGAAGAATGCCATTGGAACCTTGAAAGGGATTGCATTAAATCTGTTATAAATTGGATAAGATGCCATTTTAAACAATGTTTAGTCTGACAATCTATGAACAAGAATATCTTTCATTTTTTTGTGTGTATATCTTCTATTTCTTTCAACAATGTCTTATTGTTTTCTTATATTGTTCTTTTACCTCCTTTGTTTACTCCTACCCCTATCTAGTTTTTTTTTTTTTTTTGGTGTTGTAATTTTGAATAAGTTTGTTTTCTTCATTTCATTTATAACTCCATATCTGCATATTGAAATGAAATTATTTCCTGTAAATTGATTTTGTAACACACCACTTTTCTGTACTGATTTATTTTTTTTCAAATTTGTTATTTATATTTTTAGTGAACCCCTTAGTGGTTTCTATATATTAACATATCATCTTCAAATAATGATAGTTTCACTTCTACCTTTCAATTTGTATTTTTTTTATACATTTTCTTACCTGATTGCTCTAATAAGAGCTTCCAGTACTCTTCATTCACCCCCCCACAGATAATGCTATAAGCTGTATGCCTAGAGGACCTGCAGTCTCCCATGTAAATTGAAACAGTTCTCATAAACGTGCCTGCTCCAGGTCTATGCTTCCATTGCCTTAGGTGGGCACAAACATACAAAAAAATCCACTGGAAAACTGAGTTCCTGTGGCTATTCAGTGTCCTTCTATGCATTCTATGAATAGGCTAGAGTTGCACAGAAATAGGGGTGAGTGTGGACTCAATTTTAAAAAATTTACATCTAGGAGGCCCCGGCCTAAAAGCTTATGTACAACAATCCTGGATTGCTGGATTCTTCACCTGTGCACCAATGCAGGCCCTGCTCTCATGTCTATCCCAGTTCTATTCTTTGGATAACTCCCCATGGTTAGCGCACGCGCGCACACACACACACACACACACACACACACACACACACACACACACACAGTCCAAATGAAAAAACTCCCGGGAAATATTCACTGCACTGTGGATATTTGCAGTTTCCTTCTCTGCACTCTAGACATTGGTGGGCAGTTGTCTATGGGAGAAGGGTGGGTATGTACCCAGGCTATGCAAAGCCTGTTGCCAAAAGTCCCCTGCATAGCAGGTTACAGTTTCCGCACTTTGCTGACTCCCCAAGGCAAGCATAAAATCCTGCTGGGCACACTGAGTTCACTGAGTCTTTTTTCAATTTCTTTCAATGCACTATAACTAGGCTTGGGTCAGCAATTGTACAGGGGGTAGGTGTAGGTATGTACTCAGTCCCATGGTCTTCAGGGACTTTAAGTCAGTGGTCTAGAAGTCCCATGCCAAAAAGGTGGTCTGCAATATGCTCAGAGCTGTTGCACAGTCCCACCATTCAGCAAAGCAGCAGCTGGACGTTGCACAAATTCTGTGCCTGCACCTTGGCTGACTCTCCAAGGTGGGCAGAGAAAAAGTCTGCTTGGCTAACTGAGCTAACATGGCCAACTGCAGTTTCATTTTGTAGGCTCTAGACAAAATCCGGAGGTGCACTGGATAGAGGGGTGGGTAGTCTTCCTGGCTCCCGAGGGCGGGAATAGATCATCCCAGGAGCCAGAGACTGCACAGCGGACAGGGTGTGGCTCTTCCCACTGCCAAGCCCTGGGTAAACACTGTTGAAGGGATAGCATTTCATGCTTTCACTGAGAGTGATTTTTTCTCATGTTAGGACAGAAGGAGAACCTTGGGGAATGGGGTTGGGGGGAGGATGGAAGCATGGGTATCCCTCCTGGTGAACTGGCATGATTCCTGATTTAATGTTTCTCAGTTTTTTTCCTACCTCTCTCAATGGTTTATGTCTCTGCTCCTAGTTAACGCACTGGTCCTCACACCCCAACACTCTTCCAGATGTGGATACTCCCTCCAGACACCTATTCTTAGTAGGCCTTAAAGAAGTGATGACACAAGGTCTACCATCTTCCTGCATGTCTCATTACTACTACACTTCTTCTCAATGGCAGTGATCTTTTGAATCTTTTATAAGTGATAGCAGGAATCTCATGCTTTTCTTCCCAATATGCATTAATGATTTAGAAAGTGGGAATACTTTCTGGCAGATAAATATTTTCATATTTTGATATATAAATTCTATTATTTCCTCATGTGTTGATGTCTTGACAAGTATGAGTGGTTCATACACCTGGATAACAATGTCTGTATTAAAGGTGACTTTCCAACACTGGCTGTCCTGCCAGCACAATTCCCTTCTCTGCAACCAGCCTCAATCCCTGCCTAACCTCTCTTTGTTTCTCTGCCAGCATCAACATTTACATTTTAATAAAAATCTTCAAAGGCAATTCTAACTGGATTTATTGTTGGATATCATGAAATATTCCATATATTTGCATTCAAGTAGATATGCTAAATTCTAAATGTATTAGGAAAATGTAAAGGCCCTTATGTAATATACTTCTTATTAATTTCTTTAAAAGAACACTCATTCTTTTAGTGATTATAAAATTAACTTCTTCCTTAGAGAAAGTCCCCCTTCCTATAATCACCTTTCTCTTTGTGTGAAACTAAGATTTTCTTCCAAATATAAATCTTTGATACGCAGAATCTTATATAAGGATTAGTATTTTAAAAGGTTATAGTAGTATTTAAAATAGCTCTCTTATAAAATATCTTTGAAATACAGTCATAGAAACTTTATCAGTGGCAATTTTCTTTCTACATATTTTTCTCAATTTTGTCATCAATGTGTTGAAATGGTGTCATATTGAAATACAATGCTCAATGTGTGCTGTTTATGTTATAAATAATATATTTTAAAACATAATCAGTTAAATATAAATATGATTTTTTGATGAGTTTTTATCATACCACCATAAAGTATTCCAGTTATAGGCAACTACTTAACAAATAGGAAACACAGCATGCCATGCATGGAATATAAAGTGGTCAGTTTCTGGGCAAACACTCATAAATGTGAAGTATATCATGTTGTCGTTTTATAGAATATATTAATTAAATTTAATGATGTAAACCATTTCTAATTAGTATCAATTACCATTTACTAGAAGATTACTAAATCACAACCAGAAAACTGACAATTTTAAAAAGCCATGTGGTCTTTAAACATTTTTTCTTTATACAATTTCCCAACTACTTAATGGCAATGTAATAGAATAGCATCTCCAGTTTTTTTATTTTAAGAGTCTAGGCATTATTATTTAATCCTACATGTGGAGGAATTGAACTACCTCATGATTTTAAAGGAATTTAAGTAACATCATATAATCTCATGATAATTTATTAATGGAAAAGGGGTACGCAAGAGAGGAAGTAAATTCATTCAATAGGACCTAATTCTTTTCTCACAGCCTTTTGTTACCACATATGATAATCAGAGTTCCTTCAGAAGTAAATATATTTCTTCTAGATAAAGGAAATGTTAAAGAAAAATTTAAAATATATGTGGTAATAACTTGTTTAGAAATCCCCCGAATTTTGTATATTTTCCCTTTCACACATTTAAGTCAAAATTTAAGATTCTCATATATATATATATATATATATATATATATATATATATATATATATATATTATACTATACATACAAGCTGGGGTACAGGTCAGAGGCGTGGGGCAGCGAGAGGGTTCACCAGAGATGGAGCGGGTAGCAGAACAGGCAGATCAGAAATACACTGCTGTGGGGAGCAGCGGACAAGGCAGGAGAGGTCTGCCTCGCTATGCGGGACTCTCCCCAACCGGGCGTCGAACTCGTGTCGCGGCTGCCGACAGCTCCACAGCGCAGCGCTTAACCACTGCACCACCGGGGAGGCCCAAGATTCTCATATATTGAAATAAATTTAGATACCATAACTTTGGAATTCTTTTAATACTGATATTTCACAATTGAAATATTACATTAGCCCTTGAAATGTCATGGGCTTTTATAACATGGGCATGTTATAAATTTATGTAACTTACCACATTGGCATCCAAAACATCATATATATGTTTATATTTATAATATTATATATAATTCTATTAAAATATGTACCAAAATGTTTTATATAAAACACCTTTATTTTATATATTTATATATTTCTTATATCTTGAATGGCTAGAATAACACAACAAATAATGAGATGAATTTGCCTAATTTTCTCAGTGATTTTTTATATATTCTTAGGTAGAAGTTGCATGTATTTTGAACAAAGCAGGGTGTGTCATTAAAGGGCCAGATTAAACAGAAATATATATTAAAAGGCTAAATGCTCAAAATTGACAGGCACCATCTTGAGGACTGGCTAGGCAAATGAGAATTCTGTAGCACGCTAGTTGTCAAGAAAAGCAGACAGGGACTCTTCAACAGGTGGAATAGTTCTCTTTGGGGAAAATTTCTTCCTCAGAGTAACCTTCAACTCTGTTCTTAATCACTATGTTACAGAATAAAGTCCACCAGATAATCTCCATGTTTAATGTCAACTGATTATGAACATTAAACATATCTATAAAGTATCTTCACAACACCACCTGAGTTAGTGTTGTAAATGGAGATTGTAGCCTTGTCAAGTCGACACATAAAAATAACTGTCAAACACGGTTGTTGCCAACATTTCATATTCCATTAGTTGATTCTCAATATTTTTAATGAAATGCAATTGAATTGTAAGATTTTTATATAAAAGACACAAAATGGAAATTGTGTCCTTGTATGTACATGTACTTAAAACTTTGTCATTAATTTTTAATTTTATAGGCCAAAATTTATATAGTGAACTAACTAATTAGTTTAAAATTTCTCTACTGAAAATTCAATTAAGGCCTCCCTTAATTCTGATAATAATAGGCAATTAGAAAAAAACTGGCTTTCCCAGTTATTATCTAGTCATTGCATTCATTTTTTTCATGTAATGGAAAGTACACAGAAAGGGCTTAACAAGTATAGGTCAATGATATTGATTAGCCTTTCATTTAGAGGTACTCTTTACACTCATATAATTAGACAAGGATAGATAGATAGGTAGGTAGGTAGGTAGACAGATAGACAGATAAATATATAGATTTTCATGACATCCTTTAATATATTTTAGAGGGCCTCCCTGGTGGTGCAGCAGTTAAGTGCTGCTCTGTGAAGCTGTCGGCAGCGGCAAAGTGAGTTTGATACCTGGCTGGGGAGATTCCCACATGGCACTGCAGACCTCTCCTGCCTCACCTGCTGCTCCCCTCAGCTGTGTATTTCCAATGATCTTCCTGTTCTGCTCCCCACTCTGTCTCTGGTGAAACCTCTCACCACCCCACGCTTCTGGCCTGTACCTAAGCTTGTATGCATAAATAAATAAATCTTTAAAACATTGCTATATGCTATGTATATATATACATATATACATATATACATATATATGTCTATTCTGTCTACATAGCACTACAGCACTCTATTACATATATTTAAACATTGCTATATGCTATGTGTATATATATAGATATATACACATATATGTGTAACACATATATGTATCTATATATGTATAGCACACATATACACACACACATATATATGTGTGTTACACATATATAGATATCTATATATAACTATATATGTGTAACGCATATATATGTGTATATATCTATATATATACACATAGCATATAGCAATGTTTAAATATATGTAATAGAGTGCTGTAGTGCTATGTAGACAGAATTTATTGTAACTTCAAATACATTAAAAGCCATTTGTACTGAGGATTTAGTTCACTCATTTTGAAGAATATATACCCCACGGATTACCTGGTAAAATAAATATTGTCATACAAATCAATCAGTCATTATGAAGTTTAATGAACAAAAAGTCTGATTTTACTTTTGATTCAAATAAATATGTTAATGTGCATAATTTCATTCAACTTCAATTTTAACAGATACAAAGAAGTGTACATAGAGATATAGATATAGATACAACATACAGATTATGTGAATTTCAGATCTGGGTAAAAAAAATAAAATGTTAAATATTTTTATTAATGGTATGCAAGTTATAATTAGTTTTCAAAAAACTATAAATGTACACTCATATAGTCATCATTGCGATTCTGGAATAGAACTATGCAAACCATATTCTAATCACACATTAACTAGAACCTCGATTATATCATACCAATGGGGACATTAATAAAAGGTTGAATAGCTAGAAAAAAAAGGGATTTTCTGGGCCTCCCTTGTGGCACAGTGGTTGAGTGCTGTGCTGTGGAGCTGTCGGCAGCACCGATGCGAGTTCGAGGCCCAGCCAGGGAGAATTCCACATGGTGCGGCAGACCTCTCCTGCCTCGCCAGCTGCTCCCCTCAGCAGTGTATTTCTGATCTGCCTGTTCTGCTCCCCACTCTGTCTCTGGTGAACCCTCTCGCTGCCCCACGCCTCTGGCCTGTACTCCAGCATGTATGTATAAATAAATAAATCTTAAAAAAAAAAGGATCTTCTCTTTTCCCTCAATATGTCTTTAGCATTTTTTTTTTTTAATTTGACACTACCAGTTGATTTTGTAGCTGTGGATGAAGACAACTAGTGATTTTATATTTATACACAGAGAGAACCTTATCGTACATCCTCAGAGATGAGGAATCAACCAAGAAGCCTGGCTTCTGAGATGTCTGAATTTCACATATTTAAAGTTGCTCTTCTGAACTTTAAATTTTCATTAATTGAGAAAATCATTTTTATTTCCTTATCCACAGACTGTTCTCTCATGATAAAAAAAATAACTTTATATTTTGGTGACTAGTTAATGAAGTTGTATCTAATAGATTGTGTTTAAGCATATATTTAAAATATGCAGTGTAGATTCACCATGTGTACAACCCAGTAAGATCCTGGACTGAGTACAAAAGTGGACCCAGCACCACTCCAGATCCCAGAAAACATCATATGTGTCTTGTGCTTACCAGTAAGATCCCAGGCCAGCTTTGTGGAATGTCCGTTGCTACTCCAGTCCCTAAAAACCCACAGTCACAACTCATGCTACTCTACAATAGCGCAGACCAGTATTGTGGGAGGACCCACCACATCCAAGACAATGGAAGGCCCCAGTTGTCAGACAGACCACCCAGTAAGAGCCTGGGCAGGCTTCAGTGGTGGATCTGGTGCCACCACAGGCCCAGCAAGACACCTGCATCCATGGGAACTGCCTCTTAAGATCTGGACTATTGTGTGAGGAGGAGCCATGCACAGCAGAAGCCCCATCAACAGCAGTGCAGCCTGAAAGCAAATAATGAGGAAAATAAATAAACAAACAAACAAAAAAACAGGGACATAAATCCCTAGGGGAATAATAAATCAATGAATTTCCAGAACCCAATCACAAAGATATTAAAAAGTTTCTCTTCCTACCAGATACAAAATTAAGAATTGCTGAGATAAATTCTAAGAAATGCAACACTGCAGAGAAAAACAGATCAGATATATAAGAAAACTCAGAAAAGCAAATTCATGTCATGAATAAAAATAAAAAGAATATCACAATTGAGACTTTAAATAATAAAGTAACACATAAACAGAATTTAAAAAAAGATAGTAAACATCATAAAAACATCTCAGGAAGCAATGGAAGAAGAATAAATCAAATGCAAGAGCAAATCTGAACTTAAAGATGGGAATGAAAAACAACTCTGTTAGAAAATGAAAGAGAAACAAATTAAAGACAAAATGATGAAACACTGAGTATTTTCCAACTCCATGAGAAAAGGAAAATAAGAATAAGATTTTACTAGACTAGGAAAGAAGAGAGAAGGAAACAGAGATCTTATGTAAAGAAATAATTAAGGAAAATTTCCCAAACCCAGAGAAGTAAATAAAAATACAAATGCATAAAGATAAAAGAACATCAGGATACCTAAACAAAATGAGAGCTACACAAAGAAATACAGTAATACAAATTCAAGAGTTCATGACAAAGAAAGAATATTGAAGTTGGTAAGGGGGAAAGATTAAATGACCATGTCTCTAGAGATCCTCTGCAATTCACAGCAACATGGATGGAGCTAGAAAGGATCATGCTAAGCAGAATAAGGAAGAAAGAAAGATAAAAATATTGAATGGCTTCACTTATAGCAGGGATATAGGGGACCAAAATGAGAGAAAGACATTTAGTGAGGGAGGGCAGGATAAGGGCTCAAAACAGTGGAGAAAAGAGCACAAGGGACTTTGGTGACAGTTCATGGGTGAATTGGTGGTGGGTAACCTACGGGGAGTACACAATAATGTAAAATACATAAATAATAATACTTATTAAAAAAAAAGGTTAAATGACCACTGAAAGATCACTGACTATGCTAACACTGGATTTCCCTGAAGAAACACTAGAATCAAGGAGAGAGTGGTATGACATGGTCAACAATAATTAATGAAAAAATTCCAACTAAGAAAATTCTCTTTCAAGATTATCTTTCAGAGATGACAAAAAATAAACAACTTCTCAGAAAAACAGAAACTGAATGGGTTCACAAATAAGACCCTTTCCTTCATGAAAGCAGATCTCATGTCTGAAGAGAGGAACTTGCACAAAGACAGCAAGGCAATAGATAGGCCATGAAATCAAGGATAAAATGGCAATGACAGATTTGCATTGTCAATAACCACTCTAAATGTAAATGGACTCAATTCACCACTTAAAAAGCAAAGAATATAAAGTTCTATTAGGAAACAGAATCTAACCTTTCCATATTTCCAGGAGTCTCACCTGAGCTCCAAAGACAAACAGAAGCTCAAAGTAAAGGTTTGGGAAACAAATAAAATTAAGTAATTGTGAACCAAGAAATGGCAGGAATAGCCATGTATATATCAGATAAAGTGATATATGGTAACATTATACACACACACACACACACACATACACACATTCATACACACACACACACACATTTCATTTTTCCAAATGAAAATTGTAATGAGAGATAGATGGAAACTAAATGATGAGTAAGGAATGAATATATCAGGGAGACAAACTATTGTCAATAAATACACATCAAGTAAAGCTGCATCAAAACAAACAAGACCATTTTAGATTAGAAAACAGATATTGCCATCAATACAATAATAGTAGGGGGTTTCAATACCCTGCATTCACCAGTGACAGATCACTAGACAGAAAAGATTTAAGCTTTATATGAGAAATAAGAATAAATGGTCTAAAATAGTCCTTGATGGGCAATCATACATCATGAGAACACATTTTTCTCAAGTGCACAAGGAATATTGTGCAAGAGAAACCATATAATGGGTCACAAAATAAGTATTAATAAGCTTATGGAGACAGAAAGAAAATCAATGTATTTTCTGATCACAATGGCTTCAAAGTAAAAATTAACTCAAAAGAAAGCAGGAACAACTTCTAATATATGGCCATTGAATAATATACTACAGAAAATTCATAGAAATTAGAGCATCAAAGGACGAAAAATTCTGGAGATGAATTAAAATGAATGCACAACCTATAAAGACCTATGGGACACATCAAAAACAGTACCAAGTACAGAGCAGTCCAAGCCTATGTCAAGAAAGATTAGTTAAAATAAATAATCATATTTCCATTTCCAGAGGCTGGAAAAGAATAAACAACATCAAAGTCAGTAGAAGCTAAAAATAAAAACTAGAGCAGAAAAAAATAAAATAGAAATCCAAAACATAGTCCAACGGGTTAATAACTCAACAGCTAGCTATTTGAAAAAAATAAAATAGAAATATTTGGCTACACTCACTAAGAAAAAATGAAGAAAACTCAAATGCATCATATCAAAAATGAAAGAGGAGAAATTTCAACAGACACTGCAGCAGTTTAGAGGATGATTAAAGACTAGAGACTACTAACAAATTCAATAATCTAGAAATGATGGAAAAATTCTTAGAATCAAGCAATACTCTAAGACTGAATAGATAGGAAATATAAATCCTGAAATAATAATCACAAGCGAAAAATAAAAAGAGTAATTACAACTCTTCCAAAACAGAAGTCCAGGATAAGATGGTTTCACAACTGAGTTCTACCAAACCTTCAGAGATGAACTAATGGAATTGAAGGGGATTATACTAAGTGAAGTAAGCCAGAGGGAGAAAGATAAACTCACGATGATTTTACTAACAAATGGAATATAGAGAAACAAAATAAAGGAACTGACTGAAGTAAACCAAAACAAAGTCTAGAAGTGACTGCAGAATTGAGGGGAAGACAATGGTTACAAAGTGGGAAGGAAGCCCAATTCTATATAATAAGGTGACATGGGTCCTCTGGATGGGGTGGGACATAGTGATATACATCTGAGGATGCATGAACCTGTCCTTATGTTCCTTATGTTGCTTCAAATAAATTATTAAAAAAAAAAAAACAGATAGTATGACTGGAAAAAAATATTACTACAGGACAGTATCCCTTGAGGTCATAAATGGAATTGTACTTTTCAACATTTTGACAAGTTTAATTCCAGAATACCAATAGAAAGTACACTATGCAGAGTCGAAAAGAGTTCACCCTAGGGATGGAAAACTGCATTCACATTTGAAAAAAAAAAGAACTTACAATACAATGGCACTAAATAGGAGAATCCATAACATACATTTTATAAATTAGAAAAGACAATGCATAAAACCCAGCTACCATCCATGAATGGTAAAATCTCCGTTATTCAGAAGAAAACATCCTCTACCTGGTTAACACATTGTTATAAAACCTATAATTACCCCTATACTTAAATGGGGCCTTCCTGGTGGCCTAGGGGGTAAGTCTAAATCATAAACCTTAGTGTTAACACCATGGCAGCCTAAATTCAATCCCCAGCCAGGGAGGTAATAAACATAAGGCACAGCAGACCTCTCCTGTCTAGACACCGCTCCCCTCAACAGTGTATTTTAGTAAATCTGCCTGTTCTGCTCCCCACTGTGTCTCTTGTGAATCCTCTCACCCCTGCACCTATGGCCTAATCCCAGTTCCACACAAACACACAAACAAAACAAACAAACAAAAAATTATAATTAAAAATCGAAGACTGTATTTTCCTAAAAGGTCAATAATTTGTAATGGAGGTATTAACCAGTGCAATAGATGAGAAATAAAAGGTATACGTAAGATTATTTTTTTTTTGCAAATGGCATAATTTTCTATAAAGTGAACATATAAACTTATAAACATATAAACAACTTAACAAAGCTATTCTAATTACTGGTGAGTTTAGGTCAATATGAAATATTAGTCAGGTTTCCATTTTTATCAGCAAATACTAGGAAACTTGAATTTTTAAGAAAAAACACAAGAACATCAACATGCAAGATATTAAAGGTGAACAGGAAGGAAATGTGAACATGACCTCTCTAAGTGAAGTCTGCTTAGAATAATTGCTTAGAAAAATAAAGGAGGGTCAGAATAAAGATAATCATACAGGAGATTAAGTGCAATACCAATCAAATTCCTAGCAAGCTGTTTTGTTTTCTATAAAATTGACAACTTCTCAAATTTTTATGAAAAAAAACAATCTCAGTCAAAATGACTTTTAAATGGAACAAAGATATATGACTTTTCCTGTATCATGTTTCAAGTTAAAAAGTTAGAAAATTTTATAGAGTATGCAATTCTATAAGGATGGACAAACACATAATTGGAATAGATTGGGGAGACCAGAGTTAAACCAACACATATATGATGATTTGGCTATTCAAAAAATGCCAAGATAAATTAATGGTAAAAGTCTTCAAAAAATTATGCAAGAGCAATTACATGTGCAAAACCTCACCAAATTTAACTTTTACCATCTTAACTGAAATCAATAATTAACTTGAAGTATGTGATACGCCTAAATGTAAGTACTTGTGTATAGAACATTTAGAACTTCAGGGAAAAAATACAAGAATTTCTATGTGATCTTTAACTGGGCATAGCTTTCTTAAACAAGACACAAAAAGTTAAAAATCCATAATAATAAAACGACAATATTGATTTTATTAAAATTAAAAATGCTTTTCAAATTATATTGTTAGGAAAGTAAAAAAAATAAGCCACTGTATTCGCAACACACACACACACACACACACACACACATATATAGACATGTCCAGAATATACTAATAATAACCCAATAATAATAACAATTATATAAGAAAAATTGAGAAATAGGACTCCCTGGTGGCACAAGGAGTAAAGTCTCAGCACTACGAAGCTATCTGAAGCCACTGCAGCAAGAGTTTGATTCCTGGCCTGGGAACTAACCTATATGGCACAGGAGACCTCTCCTGTCTCACCTGCTGCTCTCCTCAGCCTTGTATTTCAATTCATCTGTTCTGCTCCCTGCTCTGTCTGGTGAATCCTCCCACCTCCCAACCCCTGCACCTCTGGCCTGCACCCCAGGTCTTGTATGCATAAATAAATAAAATAAATACTTTTAAAAAAGAAAAATTGAGAAATACATTTGAATAAATATTTCACCAAGTACGATATAGTTATAGAAATGGCAAATAAGGCCAAAATATGATGTTCAGCATTAATCAAGAAGAAAGTAGAGGTTAAAGAAGTCTCATCTCTTCAGGTTAGTTGCAAACAATTTTTCTGGATTATTTCAGTCTCCATTTTAAGTAGGAAAAGAATTGCTATAGAATAGGAATCATTTTAACATCGCCCATTAATAAGCACCTGAGACTGAATAAAAATTGAAAAGTGAAATATAATAAATTCTTATAATCCAGTTTGTGATTAAAATGTTGCATTTAAATAATTTCAACCCTAAGCTGTATCAGACATTTTAATAAGTTTTTGAAGAAAAATAAATAAATTGAAAAATTCTATAGTGCTATAAATATCACCTTGACTCAATTTGCTCGTTTTGAAGACAACACTAGGAGGCTTACTATATTTCTTATAAATAAAAAAAGTTTTAGTTCCATTAATAAAATTATAGCACACTGGTGAACTTTAAACAAAAAAGTATGCATATAGTCTAGTGAATAAATATTCTCATTTGCTGGAAATATTCAGACTTCAAATGACTTGTTTTATCCCTTTTTGCAAGTGAAATTAATATACCTTTGTATTTTTAACCTGCAGCTACTTACTTGGAAAACTTTCCTAGAGTGATGAAAACTGGTTACTTTAACTGGTTTTCTTAACTACATTTAGTGTGCACCTGTATTTTTTCCTTAATTTCACCCTTAAATATCTAGACTATGGAATCTTTAGGATTTAATGTTATTTAATTGTGTATGTGTTATTTTAACATATTTAGAGATTTAATAACAATAAGGATTGTGTGTGTGTGTGTGTGTGTGTGTGTGTGTGTGTGTGAATATGTACTTTAACTCAGCAGTTGTTTCATGAATGCTATGGTGATATGGAGCATTAAGCTAAACCAGTGAAATGTAGTTAAATTTCCTATTTTTCCTGGAGAAAAACAATACAAAGATGGATGAATTATGATTTAAATATTTGAAGTTGTGTAAATTGTATCAAATCTCTTGTTATATGACTGAGGTGTATTTCTTCTTGATCATCTCAATTATTGAGTATGGATTAACAAAAATGTATTATTTTATCTGGGCTAATTGATCAGGGACAATTATATTAATTAGCCATATTTTTAAAATCTAAAGTTACTTTCCTAAACTCTAAAGGATAGATACCACATATATCACAATATTCTAGTAAAACTTTTGAATTTGAATTTTTCAGTTGATTCATATAGCTAATATGCACATATGTATATACATGCTTTATACTTGCAACTACTTACTTGGGATTTTATACACACACACACACAAAACCATATGCTCTTTTAGGCATCTACTTTTAAATTTTAAGGGCTCATAAATATAAACTATTGCATATGATGTTTTATACAATGTAGAATGAATAGATTATCTTAGTGTATTTTTTGAATAAAGGGATAAGAAGTTAACAAGAAAGGTTTTTAAAGAAAGGTCTTTACTTGGAGTTGATTTCAATTAGGTGCTGTAGCTGCTTAGACTCTGGTGCTAATAAGGTCAAGACTGAGTGTCTAATCCCCACGTGGGCCAATTAGTTTTGTTCTGCTTCTATATCACATCTTATATATCTTGCAAACTGTCCCACTCACAAAAGGAAAGCCAGGTGACAATGTGTTGGTGGGTCAGTAAAATTCAGAAAAATCTCAGTTGACTAACTTTGAGGTATCATCCCTGTCCCACTGTATTCCTGTTATGTTCCACCTACACTGATCTCTCACATCCAATACATCTGTGCTTTATAGCCTAATGCATTTTTTTTCTTTAACCCTCTTTTACTCATATTTTAGAAACTAAAATTATTTTCATCCCTTAATTCCTAGGATATTTGACACCTCTTCCATAAACCATCATTAATTTAATTCTATCAAATTATAAGAATCCTCTTTAGAGCAATTATGTGATACTGGTTTTATAATCATGCATGTGTGTTTCTATGGAATAAATCTTCCAGGAAAATAAATCCTTCAATTAGATATACCATGCTATTGTGCTTCCTTATATCACACTATTCCTTAAACAGAGTCTATTTCCATAAATATATGTTGAAAGAATGAATAAATATAATGATAGTGAATACATGAAAGAACATATGTAGTTACAGTGCTCCAATTAATAACCAGTGTCCTAACTTAGATATACTGCATTTCACAGTACAAACCTTTATTATGAAGAACAATCACCATACATTTATAAAGTTGAAGTCTCATCCATGATTAGTGTTTTCACCTCTATCCAAAATATTTATTATATATCGATTAGGAAATTTTTGATTTCAAAGTAACATTTTTCTGACAGTTTCTTTTTCCAGAAATATAGCTATAGCATTGTATGGAAAGATATCAGACTAGCGGAAGTCATAGGAAGACGAAAAGACAGATTTGGAAAAAAGGATTTTTTGAAATAAGACCACTTCATAGGAGAGAGAAGTAGAAAGCTGCAGAATCATCTTTTATGTGAAAGAGTCTACACAGAAAGCCTATATACTACATAAACTGCTACAGCTCATGCTTTAATAAACTTAGTAGTTACTTTCCTGTTACTCACTATGTGGGTAATAGAGTCCTACTGAAGAGACCATGACTGTCAAGAGGCAGAAAGATTGAAAGACCTAGAACTGTATTTACAATATGGTAGCCACTAAAGACTAACCAAAAAAAGATTATCGAGCTCTTGAAATGTGGCTAGTCCTAGTGAGATGTATAATAAGTATTAACACTCTGGGTTTTGAAGACTTAGTAAAAATTAGAGAACTGTAAATTATAGCTTATTTAGTTTACATGTTGAATTAGGCTAAATAAATACATTATTAAAATTAATATTATTTTTAAAATGTCTTCATAGCTACTAGAACATTTAAATTTACAGTTATGCATACATTAAATTTATGATTTTCTTAAACAGTGCTGATAATTCAGATCTTTCAAGATTTTTAGTGAGAGAAGTGTCACCACCCCAGAACCATAACCCCATTTCTCCACCCACAACTAAGCTTAGACACATTACATGTGGGGAATGGGAAGGTTTGTGAGTAAATGCCTAATTTGGTGAACACTGACAGTCTAGAAATGAAGTTTTGATATCTCTACAATCATTCATGGAATGAGTGCTACAGTTAAAAAGGGCATTAAATTTTGGCTTTTGACTTGGTCTAAGTGGGATAATATATACTATAGAGATAGATTTTTAGACAGAAACTTAAAGCTAAACCTTAACCTACATTGTTCCTAATGCCAAATTTTATGCCCGGTTTTTGAAAAAAAATACATGTAAAATTTACATTGGATTTCATTTTATGTGTGTATATTGAAATGTTAATTTAATCCACGAATGTGTTATAGGCAGTCAGTTTTTTTCCCTAGATTTCCTTCTCATGGAGTTAGAAAGGGGAACTCCTTTTAACATTCTTGTATGGGAGTCCTAATGTTTGCATATCCCTTCAGCCTCTCTTTGCTTAGGAAGGCCTTTATTTCCCCACATATCTGAATGAAGTTCTTTCAGTATTATTTTGTATTATTAAATATAATGTACCTAGTATTATTTGGCTGGAATAGTTTATATTTAAGTAATTTGAATATATCACTCCATTATCTTGTTGCCTTCATGATTGCTTCAGAGAAGTGTGATGAAAGCCTGATGGAATTATCTTTCTGGCATCAGCATTTTCTCCCTACTGAACTTTGATGTTATTTTTGTCTTGAAATTTTGCAAGTTTCAAAACTATGAGCTTTGGTGTGGATTTCATTATGTTTACATAACCAGGTTTTCTTTTGGCTACATGAACTTGTATATTTAGTTCTTTTCTCAGGTTTGGGAAGTTTATTTTCCTTTATTATTTCTTTGAATAAGATCTCTTCCCTTCTCATTATCATCCCCTTCAAGAATACCCATTATTCCGTTGTCTTTATAAATGGAGTCAGAAATTCTCAAAGTATTTCCTCATAATTTTCCTTCAAAATTTTCTTTTGTCATCAGGTGGGCTCCTTGTGAATTATATATCATAATAGGAATGAGTTTTCTTGAGATTATCTTAAATTTATGTACATGCACTTACTTGTCTCACTGTTATGACTTATCTACCTGTGTGAAGGTCAAGTTTCAAGACTGTAAATACTATTGTGTTCACAATACTAATTGTGTCTATAATTACGGGTTGTGTCTCCCCTCATTATATAAATAGATATAGCTATATATGATATATATATATAGAGAGAGGGGAGATGGTGTTTTTGATTTGTTCATCTGGCCTCATTCTCCTTTCCCCCTGCAAAGTGGCCTAGTAGAACTCACTAACTAGATATGCTGTGTTTCCTGGGGAAATTCTTTATACTGGTTGTTGGACACTAAGTATTCAATACAGGTTTCTCAGGCTATGTGAAAAAGATGGTGAATTTCTGCAGACTATGTTTAAGAAGGCCTTAGCACATGTATTATCTATCTCAAAAGAGAGTTTCTAATTATCTGATGGGGAATATGGTCCTATATGTTTAGACTTTAATGGATAACCCTGTGTTCAGATAGATTCTAGTCTAATCAGATTTTTGGACTGGCAAATGCATTTAGGTGTACCCCTATTTTAACTAATTGGCATCCAGAGACTTTGGTGAATGATGTAGCTAACTTACCTGACAAATATAACCAGAGCCAGTAGGAATATAGTTTAGATGAAATATAAAAAACAGTAAACAAAAAAAGTAGGATAATTGAATAGCAATTTGGTAGATTACACTATTTTTTTTTTCTCTAGCCATGGGAAGCAAAGCATGTAAACAGAAACTTATCCTCTAGCAACAAGGATATATGGACATAATGAACATATATAGTAGGAAATACAGTTTTGTAAAACATGGCACTAGATTTATATCCTTAACATGTTATTGTGCTTTCATGTGAGACAAACTTGCAGATATGATTTATCCTTTGTTATGTCTATTTAAACCAAACATGGGAATAGAGAAATAAACAGTTTTTGAAATATAGTAGCAATGTGATACTTTTTCCTTGCTTATTTATGTTCTGTATATTCATTCATCCTGTGGTTAAGCAATATGAGCATGTGCTATTAACTAGTTAGTCAAAATTGCTGGATTTGTGTCCCCTGCATTGAAAAAATATATATATATTAGTTTGTGGCCATTGAAGTCACTACTTCATTTTCATTATCCCTCTAAGAAGCTTACATTTTGCCAACTTCTGAAATTGCATTTAAAAACAAATAGATATTAAGACTTATTCATTGTGGCTTTTCTTTGAGGCTATGTGATGAAGTTAATGAACACACAAACTCACCACATACATGAAGGGAGAGTTATTTAGATAAGCTTTGTGAGGTCTAGAAGTTTTAGAGAAGGACAGGACTTTGGAGGTCATATGGAATTGTTTGTCTTCTCATCTTATTCCAAATGATTACTTTCTTTTGTGGATTAAACAAAGATGGGGGAAAAATGAATAGTGATAAATTCTGTACTTAACTCCTCATTCAGTTTGTAATATGATTTTGAGCCAGGTCTTATATGCTCTGTGATTCTGTGTTTTGCCAATTAAACTCTATATCACAGACTGCTTTAAAAAAATGTGTTAGTTTAAAATACAATATTTGTATTCTAAACTACAAGATTTCCATTTGGAAATCAGAAAAGCTTAGAATATCTGTTTAAAAATCCACAGGAATGATAATCAAGACCTGAAGTAATTTTAAGTATACGAGTGGAAAGGAACATCACTCAAAGGTTAAACAAAACCAATCAAAGGACACTTAGGGAACATTTTGAACCTGACAAAGTTTTAACAGAAAAGAATTTTTATATTGTTTACACTAAAAATAAATGCATTTGGTAATAGGAGATGAATCGTAGCACATTTGGGAAATAAATCTGCATTTCATGTGGTCCAATTGGATGTGAAATAAATTGGTAATAGGAGTTGCTGTTCGCAAAAGGCAAACAACGCTATCCACTTACAGAGGAAAATATCATCTATTTATAAGTTACAACAGGATTTTTATGAACCATCTACATGTTCTTGCTGAAATGGAAAGTTTATGACTTTAGCATGAATATGCTTGTGGACGAAGAAAAAATGGGGATATAACTATTATTAAAGGTTCAGCAGCATAGAAATATAGAAAAATATGAATTAATTTAGTTATTTAGTTTTTAATGTGTTGACATTGGTTTACAGCACTGTATATGATTCAAGAGTCCAGAATCACACCTCTTCATATGTATGTCCAAACCATAACCACTACCAAAATACACATAGGCTTCCACCATCATTCATTGGGATCCCTCTATCCTGTTATTAAAACTTCCCTTCCTCTTCTGGTACCCACCATTCTACAATAAGACATTAAGTGTAATTGGTCTGGGTCTGTCTCACCCTCTGTTTTGCTTTTCTGTATTCTGCACATAAATGAAATAATTAACATCTGACTTTCTCTTTATGACTTATTTCACTTACCTTTGTCCCCTCTAATTCCATTGATGTTGCAAATAGCAAGAGTTCCTTTTTTAATTTTCAATAAATAAATAACATTCTACTGTGTTTATGCACCACCTTGTTTCTAACCCATTCCTCTGCTGATGGCCACTTAAGTTGTTTTCATTTGCAAATTGCAGTGAACATGGTGTGCACATATCTTTTCAAATTAGTGTTTTTGCATTCTATCAGTAGATACTTAGGAGTGAAAATTTTGTATAATTTGGTAGATCTAGTTTTACTATTTTGAGATACCTCCAAGTTATCTTCTATAGAGGTTGAACTAGTTTACATATGCAGCAACAATTTATGAGGATTTCTTTGCTCATATCCTCACCATTGATTTTTCTGTTGTTATTGATATGGGGAATTCTGACAGGTGTGAGATGGCATCCCTTTGTGTTTGTTTATTTGCATTCCTTCCATAATAAGTGATGGTGAACATTGGTCCCATGTTTCTGTTAGTTGTCAATATGTCTTTGTTGGAGAAGTATATGCTTAGCTCTTCTATGTATTTTATTTTTAATTGGGTTATTTGTTACATTTTATAAGTTGTTGAGCTCTTAGTTGATTTTGCATAGCAATACTTTGCCATTTATATTATATTATATTATATTATATTATATTATATTATATTATATTATATTATATGCAAATATTTTCTCACATTCAGTAGGATATATCTTTGTGTTAAATACAGTTTATTTTTCTGTGCAGAACTATTTTAGTTTGATATAGTCCCATTTGTTTGTATTCTTTTTTGTTTCTCTTTTTTGAAAGACATTGTTGAAAACTATGTCTTATGTAGTCTTTTGCCTAGGTTTTCTTCTATGCATGTTTTTAGTTTTAGGGCTTAACTTCAAATTCTTTTTTTTTAATTTAATTTTATTTATTTACTCATATAAGAACTGGGGTATAAGCTAGAGGTGTAGGTACGTGAGAGGATTCACCAGAGACAGGGTGGGGAGCAGAACAGAGTGATCCACTGAAATACACTACTAAGGGGAGCAGCGGGCAAGACAGGAGAGGTCTGCTATGCCATGTGGCTCAGCTCCCTGGCCCTGGATCTCACTCTTGCTGCATTGGCTGTCCATAGCTTGATAACACTGAAACTTTAACCCCTGCACCACCAGGGAGGCCCTTATCTCCAAATTCTTAGTCTATGTTGAGTCAATTTTTATATATGGTTTGAGATATGTGCCACGTCTCTCTCCTTTCATGTGGCCGTCTATTTTTCCAACACATACTGTCAATCAGACATTCCTTATTCCAACATGAGGATTCTTTATATAATTGTGGTTATATTTCTGTCTCTCAATTTTGTTACATTGATTTGTGTCTATATTTTTATCCATTGTCATAATGATTTTATTCCTATAGGTTTCTATTAGAGTTTGAAATCTAGGAATACCATGCCACTATTCTTCCTTGTTTTTGTTAGGATTGTTTTTTCTATTTGTGATGTTTTGTGGTGCCATATGAATATCAGCTGTGTTAAATTTTAAGAAATGCTTTATTTGTATCTATTGATATGATAACATGATTTTTATCATTTCTTTTTTTGATGTGTGAGTTACTTTGATCAGTTTTCACATGCTGACCCATTCTTGAAACACTGGAAATAAATACCACTTGGCCATGACATATCACTTTTTTTTTTTAAGATTTTATTTATTTATGAATACAAGCTGGGGTACAGACCAAAGGTGTGCGGTGGCGAGAGGGTTCACCAGAGACAGAGTGGGAAACAGAACAGGCAGATCGATGGAAACACACTGTTAAGGGGAGCAGCGGGTGAGTCAGGAGAGGTCTGCAGTGCCATGTGGGAATCTCCCCAGCCGGGTGCTGAACTCACATCGCTGCTGCCGACAGCTCCACAGCACAGCGCCTAACCGTTGTGCCACCGGGGAGGCCCATGACATGTCACTTTTATCCACTGTTGAATTTGATTTAATAAGATTTTGCTGAGGATTTTTTTTTTGTCTGCTATCAGAGTGTTGTAGTTTATGTGATCCTTGTCTACATTTGGTATCAGAGTAATGATACCAATGTTTTTGGAACATAAAATGTGTTTGGAAGCCTTCCCTCTATCAATATTTGGAAGAGCTTGAGAAGAGTAAGTATCATCTTCCTATAGATATTTTTAATTGGTCTTTGTAGGTTTTCTAGTTCTTTTTTGTTCAATCTCGGAAGGTTGTGTTTCTGAGAATTTGTTAATTTCTTCTAGGTTATTCATCTTACTGGCTTCTAGATGTTCACAGTAATCTCATTATCATCTGTAGTTCTGAATATTTGTTGTAACTTCTTATATGTTTTTGTGATTCTTTTTACTAGAGTTGTGTTTCTCTTTTTTTAAGCTTGGAAGATAAATTATTAGAACAAGTGATAATCCAAAAATAGTACTCACTTGTAAAAAAAAAAATGTTGAAATTCAGGTACACAAATGTAAATACTTCACATTTCCCATTCATACAGTCAACATTTGGCTTTACATTTCTGAGATTCAGAGGACAAAATCTTATTATCTTACTGTCACATATTGGATTTATAATAATGAATAATACAATTTAGTGGAGAATGATACATTTTCTCAATGCTAAATATCTATATTACTCTCCATGTTCCTATCAATTTGAAAACTCTGACAGTCCTTATGTCAAAATTAGTTGAACAATTAATTTTTATTATGTCAGTGGAATGGGAAATGGCCAAATAATGTGGATATTTTTAAAGCCCTGAATGTGTCAACTAATACACAGTTAGTCAACAAACCCTGTGGCTTTATGCAGAGAAGTATCTAGCTTAGTGAATGTGTTCCTATATCTGTAATGATAGTGTCAGCCGTGATGTTCTCAACGATTTCAATCTAGTATTAAGTAGACTGAAAATATCAGAAATATATTTGATCAAACCATACATAAGTTATCATCAGGTTGCCCAATAAAAGATAAAAAAAAAAGATGCAAAGCTGTACTTACTGATTGTGAGCCCCCTTTTCCTTTTATGTCCCTTGACTCCATCTTTCAATAATCCTGACCTTAACTAGTCTGAGAAAAATAATACTCAGTGGTGCTACTGAGAGTGTCATGTCTCTGAGAGGAACCCAAGTCCCTCACACCCATTTGCCAGCTCAGTATACTGGAGAAGATTGAGGAAGGGGGGACTCAACCTGTATGGTTTTGTTGAATATAATCATGTCATTAGTATGCCTACTTTAGTTAAGCAAGGGAAACTCAATTTTAACTGATGGATTTGGGGGAAGATTTGTAAAAGTGAGGAGAACTAAAGGTATCGTTTCAGTAGGGATTTATGAATAATTCAGTATATGGTTGTGATTCTGCAACATGTTCAATTGTGTATAATGTTTTGCATGCTAGTAATAGAAATGCTTATAAAGTTTAAAGAGAGTGCAAGTGATTAGGGATAGCTTCATGTCAAGAAGCACTAATGGAATGAATAAATCATTTCCAAACCACCTTGGTGTCCCCTCTCTGCTAGCCCAACAGACACAATTTAGAATTCCAAGGGGAGAAAGAAAAATACAACCTTAATTTGGACTCAAGGCCCCAATAAATGATAGATGAAATATTTCAGTATGATAACTATGCTTGCTAGTAAAAAATGTTCATGAGATCAGGAGATTTCCAGTAGATTTTCTCAACTGAATTTGGTTGCTTTATAGTCCCAGCAATTCCAGAAATTGTGTGATTCTTACTGACTCCATTGCCTAAACTGCTGATTTTATGTATGTTTTCTTAAACATTGTTAACAAATTTTATTATTTCCTATTGGCTTCTAAGAACTAAAATCAGTTCCCTTTATGTGGAAAGTCCTCTAACATATGTCTAGAAGTATTTTTTTTTTAGAGATTTATTTATTCATATAAGCTGGGGTACAGGGCAGAGGTATGGGCGGTAAGAGGGTTCACCAGAGACAGAGTGGGGAGCAGAACAGGCAGATTGACCGAAACACACTGCTGAAGGGAGCAGCGGGTGAGGCAGGAGAGGTATGCTGAGCCATATGGGACTCTCACTGGCTGGGCACTGAACTTGCGTGGCCCATGCCAACAGCTTCACAGCGCAGCACTTAACCGCTGCGCCACCGGGGACGCGGCGTATACAATATTTTTTTCTTTTCTTTTTTTTTTTTTTAAGATTTATTTATACAAGCTGGGGCACAAGCCAGAGGCGCGGGGCGGCGAGAGGGTTCACCAGAGACAGAGTGGGGAGCAGAACAGGCAGATCAGAAATACACTGCTGAGGGGAGCAGCGGGCGAGGCAGGAGAGGTCTCCCGCACCATGTGGGATTCTCCCGGGCTGGGCATCGAACCCGCATCGCACGCTGCCGACAGCTCCACAGCGCAGCGCTCAACCGCTGCGCCACCAGGGAGGCCCTGTATACAATAATTTTTAAGTGACATATGAACTTCTATGCTTGCCATGCCTGTTAAGATAATGATTTAAGGGCCTCCCTGGTGGTGCAGTGGTTTAGCGCTGCACTGTGGAGCTGTCGGCAGCTCGCAATGCGAGTTTGACGCCCAGCCAGGGAGAATCCCACATGGTGCGGCAGACCTCTACTGCCTCGCCCGTTGCTCCCCTCAGCAGTGTATTTCTGATCTGCCTGTTCTGCTCCCCACTCTGTCTCTGGTGAACCTTCTCACCGCCCCACGCCTGTGGCCTGTACCCCAGCTTGTATGCAAAAATAAATAAATCTTTAAAAAAAAACAACACTCCAAAGACATTTTTAACTATACCCAATATAATTTTAGTTAGACTTTTGTGTAAAAATTACCTAACATTTCACACCTAAATGAAAGCTTCTGCTTTAAAAGGATCTGAGGTTTATGATTTTAAGTAAATGACAGTAGTAGAATGTGTATCCATTTTAAGATCCTCTAAAATTCTTCTATATGAGGCTACACTTGATTCTTGAGGCAGTGTCATATAGGGGTAGATGATTAATTATTTCTCTGTTACCTGTGTGAACTTATCCCTATTATTGGAGTATTATAGGAGTGATTTTGTTCTAGAATATCGATGAAGTCATCAATGATACCGCCTGATCCCTGGAAGACATTCAGATTGGCTGGAACTCACCATTCAGAGTTATAAATGAGAGAATTGCCCCATATTTTCTCCAAGCAGCCAAAATAAAGTCTATGGAATGGTTAATATATAGTGCACTGCCTTAATTAAAATCTTGGGCCACCCTGATGGTCTTTATAGAAAATTAAAGAGAAAGTCAACTAAATTTTTAAAGTATACTCTGCAAACTTAAGGACATGAATCCAGGTACTTAGTGTATCTGTTTGATTTTAGCACTAAAGACTAGCCTCAAATTCTGCTTGAAGTCTTTTTTTATAGTACCTTAATTGCATGCTAAGTAATACAATTTGGATGAATACGGTCTGAATTTTTTAGTCAAATTAATCAAAGTTACCGACCAAATGGCAACATTTGCTAGAAAACACGATGGTGTAGAAACTAGATTTGAATTTTGTTGGAAGATAATTCCACATAGTGATAGTATGACTATGGCTTTTGCTATAAGGATCAAAGTCTTTATTTTTTTTATATCTTTGATGTAATGCTTTCAAAGCTTCTAGCTCCGATGAAATTAAATGACTAACTTGGCTTGACTTTCAACTATGGCAAAATCTTAGATTCTTCGTAGTGCTTCATATGAGTGTGTGTGGTGTGGTGTGTGTGTGTGTGTGTGTGTGTGTGTGTGTGTGTGTGTGTTTGCTACTCCTGTTTTATTTGAAGAGTTAGTTTGGTTTATTTTTTTCTTTACCGGATAATTTTTTTTCAAGATTTATTTATTTATACATACAAGCTGGGGTACAGGTCAGAGGTGTGGGACGGCGAGAGGGTCCACCAGAGACAGAATGGGGAGCAGAACAGGCAGATCAGAAATACACCCCTGAGGGGAGCAGCAGGTGAGGCAGGAGAGGTCTGCCGCACCATGTGGGAATCTCCCCGGCTGGGCGTAGAACTCGCATCGCGTGCTGCTGACAGCTCCACAGCACAGCACTCAACCGCTGCGCCACCAGGGAGGCCCTATTTACCGGATAAATTTTAATCTGCCATTATCTTTAAAGTGGCTTTTCCTGAAGCTTATATATTGTTAATAACCAATGTTACCTCAATAAGAAATTATTTATAAATAAACAAATAAATACACATATATGTAAGTAGTTTTCCTGTAGATGACATATATCATGTCATGTTTTAATCTGCTCTGGCATTCTCTTTTAATTAATACAATCACATCTTTGATATTCACAGTGACCATTGGTATAGATGAATTAATATTTACCATATGCTTTTCTATTTTCTTTTTATTACTCTCTATCATTTGATAGGTATTTGAGTGGCTTATAACAACAAAAATTCCTGACTGCTTCTTCCTGTCCTTGGTTTCATACTTGTCATTTGTTTAACTTTTATATAAACTTACATGTAAATATATATAATATATACATAAGTATGATTTTCATAGATAGTATTACTAATTGAAACAAATTACTTAATAATAAAAATCATTAAAGTATATAATTTACTTTCATTTATAAATCCTTCAACATTTTTCTTTAAAGTAGGTCTGTTTTCTGACCTCTATGGTTTTGTTTCTTTCTAAAGAATTTATTTGAACATTTCTGTTCAGGCAAGTCTACTGACAACAAGTCTATTGACAACCCACATTTTTTTTTTTATTTGAGAAAGACTATTTCTCCTTTATATTTGAATAATACTTACATGGCATGAAAAAATTCTAGATTGGTGGTTATTTTCTTTCCACATTTTAAGTATCTCACTTTCTCCTCTTTCTTGAGGTTTCTGAGAAAATCTGTATACAATTTTTTATCATTGTTTCTCCATAAGTATGATGTTTTCCCACCCCTTAATTCCTTAAAGATTTTTTTTTATCTTTAATTTTCTGTAGTTTGATAGCAATATGCTTGCATATAATTTGGGGAAGAGATCATTTATTTACTTGGTGTTCTAGAAACTTCCAGAAACTTTGGTTTTATATTTGATTTTTTAAAAAGATTTATTTATTTATGCATACAAGAGCTAGGGTGCAAGCCAGAGGTGAGGGTGGTGAGAGGATTCACCAGAGACAGAGTGGGGAGCAGAACAGGCAGATTGACTGAAATACACTGCTGAGGGGAGCAGTGGGCGAGGCAGGAGAGATATTCTGTGCCATGTGGGAATCTCCCTGGCTGGGGATCGAACTGTGGCCTCACTGGCTGCAGATAGCTTTGTCGTGCTGACACTTAACCCATTGCACCACCAGAAAGGCCCTTATGTTTGATATTAACTTGAGGAAATTCTCCATTATTATTGTCTCAAATATTTTTATGTTCCTTTTGCTCTTTCTTCTCCTTCTTGTTTTCAGGTTATGCATATATTGAAAATTCTATAGCCGCCATACAGTTTTTGGATATTTTGTTGTCCTGTCTTCTTCTTCTTGTTATTATTTTTGCATTTTATCTCTTTGCATTTTGGGTTTTGAGGAGTCTATTAGTATTTCTTCAAAGTCAGGGTGTATCACCTCCTCAGCTGTATGCAGTTTGTTAATAAGGCCACCAAAAACATGCTTCATTTCTGTTTCAGTATTTTGCTCTCTACCATTTCTTTTTGATTGTTTCTTAGGATCTCCAACACTTTACTAATATTCACTTCTATTCTTTGTTCTTGTTCTTTTTACTTTATCCATTAGAACCCTTAGTATACTAATCATAGCTATGTTAAATTCCCAGTCTGATGAATTCAATATCCTTACTATGTCTGATTCTGATGCATGCCCTGTCTTTTCAAATTGTTTTTACTGCCTTTTGGGGGGCCTTGTAATTTTTCCTTGATAGTTAGACATAATATATTGGCTAAAAGGAACTGTTATGCATGGAGTGGTAGTAATGTGGTGGTAAGGAATGTAAGAGTGGAAGAGTTCTATAGTCTTATATTTAGGTCTATGCTTATGCCAAGGCTCATTTTAAACCTCTGCCTCTGAACTATAAGAAACCTCAAGTGTTTGTCTGCTTTTAAATTGCCTTCTTAGGTGAGATAGGATGGGTATAGTGGGCTAGAGTTTTACATTCTCCCCTTCTCAGTTAGTCCCTGATAATACTCAAGGAGGTACAGCTCTGATTTACTTGTTTTGGTGAAGCCAGGATTTGTGAGAAGAACAGTCCTCTGGCCGATTTTTAAAGAGTCCTTTTGTTTTCTTTATCCCTGCTGGAAATCTGAGGGGATTTTTGTCTGCTATTTACTGTGGGAAACTGGTTGATTTCTGGAAGTAAATCTCACAATTTTGTGGGGTTCCCCCATGACTGTCCAGATGGAGTTTTTCACGCTCAAAGTTGTCCACCCTAAGCCTTCAATGATTGATCAATCACAGCTCAGATTTTCCTGCTTCTATATTGGTTTCCAGTTTAAACCAACCTTGGTAACCCATGACTACCTGCATTAGCCTGTCTGTCTCTCCAGTCTTAAGAGTGATTTTTTTCCTGTGTTTTTTGCTTTGTCTTATGGATGCAAGACAAGTTTTTACTTTTTTTTTTATGTTTTAGTCTATTGACTATTTCCTTGTTATTAGGATGGAACGGCAGCATCCATGCCCCTTATGTGCAAAACCACAAATTATGTTTAAATAAAATTAAAGTTATCAATTTTTCAGATGGCATGATTTTTTTATTTAATTACTCTGTGTGTTGAATAATAAATTACACTGATTTAGACTAGTGATTTAGACTGCACTATTTAGACTATTTAGACTTTATTAGAATAAAGTATATTTTAAATATTTAGAAAAGAATTTCTTAACTAAGAAGTATAACTTTGACCTTTAAAAAGTCCATATATATGCATTAACCTATACAAAAATGTCTATCTAAAAACACTATAAAGACAAGAAAATGAACCCAAAGGAAGAATATAGCCAAAAAGCACAAAACAATAAAGAAAATCTAAAATGAAAAAGAACTACTAAATGTCATAAATACATAAATATTGAAAGTAAAATACTTTGATAAAAGTAAAACAGGCAAAACATGAAAATGCAATTCATACAAGAAATGTAAATAAAAAATAAATGTTAGGGCCTCCCCAGTGGCGCAGCGGTTAGGCACTGCGCTGTGGAGCTGTCGGCAGCAAGGACGCGAGTTCGACACCCGGCCAGGGAGAATCCCACATGGCTAGGCAGACCTCTCCTGCCTTGCCTGCTGCTCCCCTCAGCAGTGCATTTCTGATCTGCCTGTTCTGCTGCCCACTCCGTCTGTGGTGAACCCTCTTGCCGCCCCACGCCTCTGGCCTGTACCCCAGCTTGTATGTATAAATAAAAATAAATAAATAAATAAATGTTAAAAATGCTTAATTCACTAATATTAGAGAAAACAAAAAAAGCAATTATTTACTAGTTTAACTGATTATTTTTATTTTTAAAATGTCAATAATACTTATTCTATAATATTGGAATATAAAATTGGGATCATAATGTTGAGGGGAAATGGCACAATCTAGTAAATATTATAGGTATCAATCTTTCTTGGTTTTGGTTTTATTTTATTTTATTTTTTTAAAGAATTTTTATTTATTTATGTATACAAGCTGGGGTATACAGGCCAGAGGCGCGGGACAGCGAGAGGGTTCACCAGAGACAGAGTGGGGAGCAGAACAGGCAGATCAGAGATACACTGCTGAGGGGAGCAGCGGGCAAGGCAGGAGAGGTCTGCTGCACCATGTGGGATTCTCCCCGGCTGGGCGTCGAACCGGCATTGCGCCCGGCCAACAGCTCCACAGTGCAGCGCCCAACCGCTGCGCCACCGGGGAGGCCCGGTTTTGGTTTTATTTTTACAAAATTTTAGTAACTTGTACACTTGTACATTATTCAACTTGAATATGAATCTCCAAGTTTGTGTTGCTTATAATATAAGATCAATTGAAAACAATGATGCATATTAAGACAAGAAGGGGGAAATGAAATAAATCAACAGAAAATTGTATGATGGCCCTGAGCATCAACAGGAATAAATCTCAAAAACATAATAATTGAATCAAGAAGTAAGTATCAGAATGGTGTGATATCAATTAAGTATATTTTGAAAATGCAAAAGAAAACTTATCATTTAAAGATAAATATGTATATACATATCATAAAAGTCCGTATAGAATTTCAGACAATACTGTTATTCTTTTTTTTAATACTATTACCATTTTTTTTAAGATTTTTTTTTTGCATACAAGCTGGGGTACAGGCCAGAGGTGTGGGGCGGTGAAAAGGTTCACCAGAGACAGTGAGGAGAACAGGCAGATCAACCAAAATACACTGGTGAGGGGAGAAGCGGGCAAGGCAGGAGAGGTCTGCTGCACCATGTGGGAATCTCCCTGGCTGCGCATTGAATTCACACTGCAGCCGCCACAGCGCCACAACACTACACTTAACCCGTTGTGCCACCAGGGAGGCCCAATACTGTTATTATTGAACTATCAAAATACGCACTTGTTTTCCTCTCATCTCCTCCAAAAATGCATTTGAATAAGAATCCCCAAATTTCAAATAAATGTCACTTGAAAGTGAGGCAGGCAAAGTCAGGGAAGTCCTCTCTTATAGACTGAATATTTGTGTCCTTTTCAAATTTACATATTGAAACTTTATCCCCAATGTAATGATATCAGGGGTGTGGCAATATATGTTATCTGGGAAGTGATGAACAGGGGACCCTCTGAATGGGCTTAGTGTCTTTATGGAAAGGATCTGAGAAAAATACCTCACACTTTGCATCATATGAAGAAACAACACAAAGACCATTCATGACCCAAGAAGCATGTCCTCATCATGCAACCTACAGTCCCCTTGATCTTTTCCTTCCTATCACCAGAATATTGAGGGAAAAAAATGTTAGTTGTTTATAAGTTATCTAGGCTATAGTATTTAGTTATGGTAGCCTGAATGGACTAAGATAGTCTCATATAGTCTTCAACTGTAGTAACATTTCCCTTTTCAAAGAGAATGCAACAGCATAGGTGTTTGCTATACCACTCACTACACGTTTTTCAATACAGGAAAACAAGGGATGAGGAATGTTTAAATGGGGCTAAAACATATACTAGCATTAAACTAAGAATTTCTCGTTGAAATATTACAAGGAATTGAAATAGAAATAACATTCCCAGTATATGATTTCCTGCTATCTAATACTGTTTCTATATAACAGCTAAAATCACCTTGAGAATTGTAACTCACTCTATACCCCCATAATTTTGGAAACAATAGTGTGAATATAAGATTCAGAAGACCTAGGTCCTTTGCTGAGTTCTATCATTTGTTAGACATGTGATTTTAAGGAAAGTCCTTTATCTGCTCTGTTGCATTTTTTCTCCATCTATAAAATGAACTCCTATAAAATTTCTATGTTCTACTATATTAGAATTTCTGATGCTAGGTATAAGTCGCTTTCAGCTTTCAGAAAACACCCTTTCAGAAAATTCTGTTTTGGGAAAAGGTATGAATATGTGGCCTGGGTTTTCAACCCTCTCTGGAGGGTCTTACTCTACTAAGGAGGAAAACAAAATGAAGTCTAAAGGAAAAAAAAAAAAAAGGCATAGGAAAGCTGCATAAGGTACCCCAACCAAACAGGACTGGGTAGTGTGATGTGTCAGGTTCTAGAATCAGCAAAACTAGAGTATAAAACTAGATCTCCATATAAAAAATGTATATGGTTTCATGCAAGTTACTTAATCCTCAAAGTTTCCATTTTGTCCTTCAATCAGTGGAGAACGTAATACCTAGACATAATATTATTGTGATACTTAGATGCATTATAATGTAAGCTCGGTTGAATAAGGCACAACCTATCTGTCTATCTATCTATCTCTCTGTCTATCTATCTGGATGACTAAAATGAAGGATTTTGACTTATTTTGCATTGTCAGTCTCAGGAACTTCATTCATTTCATTTCTTGTGAGCACCAGCCTTAGAGGATATTTAAGAAGACATTGATCTTATTAATGTTCTTGTTTTTAGTAACAAAAGTATAAGAGTGATTCCAACAAGTAAGGTAGAACAGAAAAACAAAACATAATATAATGAGTTCTATTGGGAAAAAGTATTATAAAACAAATTAGACTTTCAAATTTATATTAAATGTAAAAAGATAAACAACAAAAAAGGAGGCAGACTGAACTGTTACATGAGACAAATGTTATATTATTAATGATATAAATTAAAGTCATTCAACTCACATTATGTGCTGTGCTTTGAGAATGATAATGGTTATTACACTGTAAATTATAGAACTAATATTGGAAAGTATGAATTCAAGGTAGTGAGATTTTAAGAGTGCATTTGCACTTCTCCATGTGTCCATACTTTATACTTGCTTTTTTGCTGAAAGAAATTACAAATAATCAGCTGTAAAGCAGCATAATGATATGTTTACTGGAATAATCATCACTGTGAAGTGAATTCACAGTTCAGTAAAAGAGAAACTTATTAAGGAGGATATTGAGAACTAAACTGAGGAACCATCCTAAAAGACCAATATCAGATTTCTCTGAGTAATTTATCCCAACACTTGAGGTTTCGATTTCAGTTTATAGACAAGATACACACAAAAAATACGTAATTATTTCTTATCAAAGGAAAGATGATGCCTAGTTAATTTCTAACATTTTCATTTACTAAAAGAGATTGATTTCCAACAAACTAAGTTAATTGGCAACAGAAAAAAAAAAACTGTTCATAACTTCTGGGGTACTGTCTGACCATTATCTGATGTTCCTTCAGCCTGCAACTTGAAAGCATGACAGAGGCCCTTTCCATAGACTTTTTGTATATTTTCTTTGGTTTACAAGTGAACAAGAATCATTGTTCTACTGGCTTTATACTTTGGAGTAACACTGGCTGGACAGAGGTCCTACAGATGCATCTTCATGAAAGGGGTTTAACACTGAACAGGTGCCAATTATCCCTCACCCACTTAAATATGCATACACACTCACACATATACACACACACACACACATATTTATATTTTTATAAACACATACAACTGGGGAGGAGCAAGTTGGATACTATAAAGGTAGGTAGAATGAACTACAGAGGAGACGTGGAGGAGAAATATGGCAAGGTACTTAGAAGAGATACGTGGTAAGAGATACATGAGAAGATTCATGAAGACCATGAAACCATCAACTCAAAAGATTATATGCTTGACAATGCTTATTGAACCACTATTTTCAATAGTTAGGACATAGAAACAATCTAAGTACCCACTGATAGAAGATTGGATCAAGAATATGTGGTCAATGTACACCATGGAATATAATTCGGACATAAGGAAAGATTAAGTTTTGCTATTCACAGCAAAATGGAAGGCGACAATAAATTGGTGGAGACATTAGCAACCCTTATCTTTATCTCAAGGTGGATCATGTGATATATTTTGAAGTTTGTGTCTCTACAGTCCCAGCTATCTGGGAACTGCCTAAAAATTTTCTGTGGTATCTTAAGCTTGTGACAAATTTTGGGTATCAGAAGCCCCACTTTGAATGAGACCTATTTGGGCATTTGTTCACAAGGGAATGGATCTTTTTTTTTTTTTAAGATTTATTTATTTATACATACAAGCTGGGGTACAGGCCAGAGGCATGGAGTGGCGAGAGGCTTCACCAGAGACAGTGGGGAGCAGAACAGGCAGATCAGAAATACACTGCTGAGGAGAGCAGCGGGCGAGGCAGGAGAGGTCTGCCGCACCATGTGGGATTCTCCCCGGCTGGGCGTCGAACTCATATCGCTGCTGCCGACAGCTCCACAGCTCAGCGCTCAACCGCTGCGCCACCAGGGAGGCTCTGGGAATGGATAATTTTTAAAGTTTTCAGGGAAACTACTATTTGAAGTCCTTTCTTCTCTTCTTCCTATAATATACACCAATTCTATTAAATATCTTTCACACTAAGAGTCGGCTTCTTCTGTTTTGGTGCACAAGGGCAATCACATGCCTTTTCAGAGCATTCATCTCTTAACAGTTTGGGGTCTCTAACTACCTCAGTCATACATTAACAGAGGTAGATATTTTACAACATAGCAAAAGTAGAATTCTGTTTTCTTGATTCACAAATACTACCTATACCATATGTGTATTTTGATATTTAAATGTGATAATATATGTAAATTTTGGAAGTATTTTACATTCAGGTTATTTGCAGTAATAAAAGATAATAGAAATTCTCTAGGAATCCCAGAAATCCCAAGTAATTTATCTGTAAAAATTGTGATAACTAGAGCACTCATATCATTAGGTTCTAGTGCGAATAGATGATACAGCAGATGGCAAATATTGGGAAGAACATTGACACAATATGAGCTCAGTATTATTTATTTGCTAATGTAACTATGACTTACCAATCATCCATAATTTATGAAGAATCATGAAGGATAAAAGAGGAATTTATGTCAGAATATGAGTCAACATCATGATATTTTAGAGAAAAAAATAATAAACTGGTTAACTAGACCAATGAATATGATGTTGATATCCATACAGAATTCTGGAAAATTTATGCAAATGATTGGATATGCAAATAACTATATTGTTGATATGTATATAATTAGTAGATATATGACTAACAATTTTCAAATGTCTAGGTTTCATTAACATGTAGAGGTCATGACAGTTGTCTTTTGAGTACAGAATAGTATTTAAAGGCAGTTTCTGAATTCAGACTATGTGCGTTCAAGTCCTTGCTTCCACAGCTTTCTACAGCATTCCTGTAGTAAATGCTAAAACTGTTATTTTCTCAATTTCATCACTGGTAAATGAAACTAATAAAAACATTACATTATTTTGGCAAGATTTAGAACAGTGTCTGTAATGTAAACGTATCGGTCTGTATTTCACTTTACTATTACTTTCATAATTGTTATGAAATATCTTCATAAAGTTCCCTAGATTTCTGTAGATAGATATGGTGTGGTATTCAATTTTTAATTTCAGTACTCTATTTCTAGTAGTTTGCTCCTGGTTTTAATTGAAAATTATCAAAGTTATGAGTCATTTTTTTAAATATTCCATATTATATATTTTTGTCCTTATATGAATACTTTACATACATATCAACAGATTTTCAAAATACTAATTTTAAAAGAGGTGACAATGGGGTGGCCAAGAAAGGTAACAAGTTAGATGTGATGTTTATGACAAATTTCATTTTATTTAATATTCAAATTTACTATTAGATTAAAAGTTTGTCTAGTAGAATAAGAATTTCAGGTTCCTGAATAACATTCAGAAATATGTTTCTATAAAATTTAAATATAATTTGTATGATTTAAATGTATTGGTATTTTATCCCAGTATACCACTAGAGAAACATAACTTTGAATTAGGGATCAACAGCCTACCTGCAAGTTATTGAGACTTTCACTGCGTTCCTGCAAAGTCATTTCTAGCACATAAGGTAGCAATACAAGTTATTATGCAGCCTGGATAATTTGGAAACTGGAAAAATCACATTGGGATAGCAGATGTAAACTGAGACTCCAGCAGGAAATATGCAAAATCAACTGTTGTATATTAAAGAATAACGATAACTAGTAATAGTTTATGATTATTTAAGAAGCTAAGAGCTAACACTGCTTTCATTTTTATACTCATAATTATGTTAACCTCTCATGTAGAATACTTTTATGTTTTCTCCTGGTATTATATTTACCTATCAGCAGCCTGCTGGGTGTATAAATCCAGAACCTTCTTTCAGAAACAAGTCAAAATTGCTATGTATGAATTTTTAATTTTCCAGTTCCAAAGCTTAGAAGAACCACTAAGCATACAATCAATTTTAATTTAAATTGAAACCTACTGCTATGTTTACTGTAGATGTTATATTAGGGAGCTGACTTTAATGTAATTTATTCACTTATCTAAACATATTGAAAGGATGTTTTCATCAATCTGTTACAAGGAGCATATGTAATAAAATAAGGGATGGTGTTATATTTTATTATGTATCATATTTTTTAGTTATTCTTAGATTGTCAGTAGCAGTGAATCATTTAGATAAATAGGAGGAAATGTAATGATTGCTGATAATACTACAAGAAAATTCTGACATTGTGAATATGATTGGAGTCACACATAATTCAGGAAGACTTATTACACAGGCCCAAACCGATAGTACCCTGCCCAATTCTTAAGTAATCAACATTCAAGTTATAAAGTATGTTCCTAAGTGGCTCTATATCCAGGCTTTAACAAAGTGTTTCAATAAGATACCGCAAAAATATTTTATCCATTTTGTGATATTATCATTGATAATATGAAAGAGATATTTGGTCTCTGTTTCCTTCATTTCTGGCACAAATCTGCTGTGACCTTTGGAAATTCCTAAGTGGTGACAGCAATTAAGGATGTCTTTTGTTATGTCAATGAGGTGATTTTTTGGAAAGCACCTAAGGATGTGGGCACATTGCCCATGAAACCAACCTTATAATTAGAGGGTTGAACTCTTCAGTCCCATCCTCCAAATTCCCTGGATGGAAAGAGATGGAAACTGAACCCATCTCCAAAGGTCAATGAATCAACATTCTTGCTTATTTAATGAATCTTCTATTAAATCTTCCCCAAATGATGGGGTTCAGAGAGTTTCAGATTTGTAAACCATGAAGATGTGAGACTCAGGAGAATATGCAATCTGCATTCTTTACCTATAACTTGGCCTTATGCATCTCATCTATCTGCTCGTTCCCAAGTTATAACCTTTAATAATAAGCTAGTAATCTAATAAAAAAAGTTTTTATGAGTTTTTTGAGTACCATTAGCAAAATAATTAAACACAGAAAGGTGCTATGTGAACCTCTGATTTGCAGTGGATCAGTAAGTAGTACATGTAACTACCGAGACTAATAGCAGGTGATTGAGTGGGTAGAATGGGAATCTAGCAGACAGATAACTCTGATAAAATAATGTCTATGCACATTCTAGAGCAAAGTGACTTAAACACTACTAGTTTAGATTCATGATCTCACTTGCCCATTGGGTGCCTTTATTATGAAACTTTCCCAACTTACTTAACAAATAGGAATGTGTTATGGCTAAGCAGTCTTATTAAAGAAAACTGGTCAGAACATAATTAGAACCCTATATGGGATCCCCTGCCCTCTCAAACATAGCAAATATTTATATCAGGAGCATCAAGACCCATAGTTTGATTCTCTCTTGAATCTGCCCATATCACCCTGAGTGTATACTCTTGTCTGCAGTATAGTTTCACTTCTAACTCACATACACTGACTCCTTGGTAAATTCTTTCCTGCACTGAAGTCAAGAACCTCTGGTATCCCTCAGCACCCCTGAACCCCATCAGAAGGGGACAGTCTTATAGTACTGATCCCTTAACCGGTGAAATCTGATGCAGAGCAGATAGTGTTTATAGACATGAACTAAACTATAGCACCTCCTCACCCAAACACACATAAACATTTAGTGATCAGGACTCCAAAAAACAAAGTTTGTTTGTCTTAGAATCATTAAGGAATAAGTTACTGCTCCTGAGCATATAAACAGGGATTGATCCACAAACTTTTCTAATGGAATCAACATGTTTCTCATAATTTAGAAAAAAATATATAGAAATAATAGAGAGAAGATGAAGATAGCAATTATGATAGATAATGATAGATGATAGATAGATACATAGATACATAGACTGATGGACAGTGGAGCTCAGTGCTTACTAGACATACAGTAGGATTGAAACTGCATTGCTCAATGAGATAAATATAAAATTACATTCATAACTCTGTTTCCTCACATGATTTGCTATAAAATTGTTGAGAAATCACTTAACCTGTGAATTTGACAATTTTCTTACTGTAACTGACTAATGATACATATGAAACAGTTTTCAAAAAACAAAATATATTTGGAAAATATTTCAAATATTTATTTGACTATCTAATCTGCTTTTTATTTCCTACAAGAGCAAAATTCTTTGGACATATTTAACTTCTTTGAAAAAAATAATTTTAAACCCAGTGAGATCAACTTGCAGCAGGCATTACTAGATATTAGGCATTAGATCTAGACATTTGTTCAATTTGCCTCTTTAAAAAAATTGTGTCATCAAACACAAGATTAATTCAATATAGTATATAGAGAATTATTTTGAGTGAAACAAATTCTATCTTATCTCTGAGCTGCTATGCTGAGACTCTAAGTGAAAATTAAAGAGCCTTACTCAGTCATTTGGTAACTCCAAAATAATAATAATAATAAAAAAAAAATAGATCATCCACTGATCACGATAACAGGTCTCCACAAGGTAGAGTTTCTGCCACAATCATAGACAGACAAATGAGCTCAGGAAACAATTCAAAAGAGTCGCCACCAGTGACCAAAATCAGACTATCTCCCTATGTGATTCTTTAAAACTCCTCTATGATCTGTCAACTGAAGTACTTCTGTGAAGCAAATTCAAACTTTATTAAAAATAAATTTATTGTTTTTGTGTCCTTTGGGAAGATTCCCAAAAGTGATATTGCCAGGTCATATTAATCCAAAAGGATACATGCACCCCCATGTTTATTGCAGCACTGTTCACAATAGCTAAGACATGGAAACAAGCCAGAAATAGATGACTGGATTAAGAAGATGTGGTACATATACACAATGGAATACTATTCAGCAATCAAAAAGATAAACACATGCAATTTCAGCAACATGGATTGAGCTAGAAGGGATCATGCTCAGCGAAATAAGCCAAAAGGAAAAAGAAAAATATCGAATACTTTCACCTATAGTAGGAATATAGAGTGACCACATAAAAGAGAGACATTCAGTGAGACAGGGGGAGTATAAGGGCTCAAAACAGGGGAGAAAAGAGCACAAGAAACTATGGTGATGGTTCACGGGTGAATTGGTGGTGGGAAACTTACGGGGAATGCACAATAATGTAAAAGACATAAATAATATAATAAAAAATTAAAATATATAAAGAAAGAAATTTATTGAAATTTTTATTCATTGTCAAATTAAGAAACCTAAGTCTGGGCGGTCAATAGCATGTTTCTCTGAGTGACTTGTCCTCACCCATGGAGAAAAAATACACACACACACACACACACACACACACACGCATAAACACACACACTCATACCCACCCCCCCCACACACACATGCTTAACATCCAGTTAATTTTTTACATTTTCAGTTAAGTAAAGTTTGGTTTGTAGCAGATTTTGTTTATTGATAACAGAGAAGAACTGCTCATGACTTTAAAGTTGACCCTAATCTTTTAGTTAATTTATTTTGTACTACCTGTATTTGGAAAAATGTAAGACCCAAAATCAATTTGAATTTCTTATTTCAAAAGCACACTTCTAGACATGAAGTACACTCAGGTCATTATCTCATGCTTCTTCTAATACCTTATAAACATGATAAGACGTAGGGCTTAGACTGTGAACTTTCTTTACCTTTCCCTTGTTTTCCACTAAGTATTTATTTCATTGAAAGACAAAAAATGAAGCAACATTTCACAGCAGAAAAGACTTTTTCCAGCTCAACAAAATGTAGAAAATTCATTCTTTGGCTCACAATCCCCCATTTTGTTTATCAACCTTAAATTGCATTAATTAACCCAGTAGGTGGGCTCTGTCTGTATTCCCTATATGAAATTCTTCATATGAATCCTTTTTAAGTTATTAGATAAATAGATAGTAATGCCTGGACATTATATTGCCCATATTCATATTAGCATCTTACATCTGTGATTAATTTACGAAGACTCATTAAAGGAAAGCACAAGATGAACTTTGTCAATATGTCAAGTAGCCATGAATAGTGGAGATTATATTCCTACTGATGCAATTAACACTTAGTTTATAAAGAATGCGATAGCTTATAAGTATAGTTACCACAAAAGAAAGGATAATGAATTTAAATCAGTTCATTCTAAAAGAGAACCATTAACTTAGGATTTCTCCCAGAGAAAGCATGAAATCACTCATGGAAGAAAATCTGTTTTCATGTGGTTTAGAAGAAGGGTAGTATTAGAAGAACTAGATAAGTACAGCATTCTATATGGATAATAGCACAATGTGCACATTGGGATGGAGTAAAGATATCTAAAGCCACTCAATTTTACAGGATTGTTGTACACATCAGGGAGATTTACAAACTCAATGTTTTGCTGGCTGTCACTTAAGGCCTACCAAGAGAAATTTTTAAGTGCCTTACTAGGTGCTGTGGAATAGTTGAGTCTCAAAGGTGAAAAAAGAGAGCAGCTAGGTGAACATACCAATTAAATATGAATCTCATCAGTCAGGCATTTAGGATTAGAAGAATGTCTGATTTTTTTTTTTTTTTTACCTAAAATAATTCATATTTGTCTCTGTATCTAAGAGATTCCCAAAGTGCCGTGCTCAAACAGCCAGGTGGAAATCAAAGCCAACAGTTAGCCCTCCATATCCATTGGGTACTGTTTGGAGCAGCTCCATAATCCCAGATCCTAGGTCATCTCTGCCAATATGAGTCAAATCAATCAGACACCTACAGTTTTATCACAGCCTGGCAAGATTCTAAAGGTGTATAACCCAAGATATGGATAAAATCTGATTAGGCATTTGGTATGATTTTCTTGCTTCCAACAATGGGTTGCTGTGAACTCAAATCACTGTAATTAGGAGTTAGCAAAATAGAGCTGTTCCATAATTGGAGAAAAGTGTCACCAAATACCCTGAAAAATATCAGATTATGTTTTCTTTGTCTGGATTTGTCAGTTGCTTGTTTAAAATGGCATATATAAAAATAAGTTTTGGTAAGCATTAGGGTAGATGGAGTTGATAAGCCAAGCCATGGAGCCCTATAAAGAAATATCTGAATTGAATAGGGATGGAGATTCTTGGTGTTCAATGATAACATAATTTTGGTGTAAGAGTCAATCATTTCCCTCAAAAGAAAATTATATATAGTAAGCCACCATGGTAAGCTTTTCAGGGTTAGCCTGTTCAAAGACATTATAAATTGATCCTGCAGCAGAAATGCTTTATAGCCATAGTTCATCGATTATACAGATGTTATAAGGAATATCATAAAATGAACTCCATAATTCACTATACTGACCTTGTGTCCTCTGCAAGCAGTTTTCCACATCAGATCTTATCTGCTTTATTATTCATATCCGTGTTTGTCTGAGCCTGTTCCAAGTTGGAAGTGTGTCAGAATTTCAAATTTAAGTTCAGTCATCTTTCTAAAAGACCAGTTAGCAGCAGGGGCACTTTCTAAATGGGAAATATGGATCCATGAATTAATACTCTGCAACTTTGTAGAATCTGAGTTTGTCAATAGGACTAGCTGAGAATCTTACACTTTGGATTGCAAAACACCTTTTTTAATTTGTACGTTTTTCTTACATTTGAATTATGTCTCAATGTTTTGTTAACTATTTATAACATACATATAATACTGTAATGACACCCATTTTAAATTAGGTTCATATAATTCTTTGTCCTTCCCCATAGATTTACCAAATAGGCACAAATGATATTTCCCAAAGGGTGTGGATTTGAGATTTAAAGTACCCCAGGAAGAGACTTTAGCCAGGATATAGAAAATGCATTGGTTGGGCCTCCTTGGTGGTGCAACGGGTTAAGTGCAGCAGTATGAAGCTATATAGAGCCACTGCAGCACAAGTTTGATACCTGGCCAGGGAAATTCCCGCATGGCACAGCAGATCTCTCTTGTCTTGCCCACTGCTCCCCTCAGCAGTGTATTTCAGTCGATCTGCCTGTTCTGCTCCCCACTCTGTCTCTGGTGAATCCTCTCACCACCCCACACCTCTGGCCTACACCCCAGGCTGTATGCATAAATAAATAAGTCTTTAAAAAAATACACAAAGAAAATGCATCTGTAATTTGTGTCAACTGAAATTTAATATATTAATTTGTTTTTACCAGAAATCCAGATTATTAGGGGTGGAAATAATACTACTCTTATAGTAGTATGATAATATTGATCACATTTCTCTTATAATTTGTTCTGTGAAGTGGGTATCATAATTGTTGTGTAGCTCAGTAAGGATTCCCCACAAAGTAATTTCCATTCATTCATAATTTTCCTACTGTTTGATCCATTACCCTTCATCATGAAAATGTTTCTATCCAGTGGGAGAACATACAAATTATAACTAGGACTTTAGCATACCTTGAGCCTTATGACATTTGGATAAATCAAGATTCCAAATTTCAAATGGACTTCTAGGAAATCAGAAAACTTCTTTGGAGTTCTAAGAAGGCTCCCCAAGGCTGTGTTTAGTGAGCATATACAACACTTGGAATACATCCAGAACACTACTGTAAAAGAATGTTTGCAAAAATGTTACTTTCCTAAGCCACCATTTCATTGGAAATTTAGTGGGTCAAGTTAAAGATCTATTATTATAAAGGAAGCTGTGCCTGACTGAAAATATATAGCAGTGTAGGGAAGCAAATACCTACCACTCCAAAATATCTCTTTGGCAAAGGTTAATTTTGTGGGAGGGTCTCTTAAGGGTTAGCTGAAATTGCCTTCCAAAAAGTCATTTCTCTATAAGGATGTTTTTCTCACTGTACTTTATCTCTTTATCTCTTTTCAGTGGAGAAGGCAGAACTTAACTCTAGCTACCTTTGTTTACTGTGCCTTCCTTGGTAACTCCCAAATTGATTTCCTCCTTTTTGTTCCCCAGTCTCCTTTTAAGTTATTTAATATCGTTTCTGAAGCTCCAAGCAGAGTTAGTTTTGCTGATTTTCTCCCATGTGTACAGGAGGTATGCTTGATATCACTGAATTTATTTTTGTCTTTTTTCTCTTATCAATCTGCCTGATGCTTGCTTATCATCAGCCTAGAAGAATCAAGAATGGTCATTTCTTTTGCATCCTGACAGTGGTTCTAGCTCTGAACTTCTTACTTGAATCAGATCTCCCCTCTTTTTTGTGTCCATTATTATTTTAATCCTCAGTGGTGGATTTATGAAATTCAAACAGAATGTTTAGTAAGTATTCGGGGAAAAAAATACATGTTTTGGGGGTATTCGATTTTTTTTAATGTTTGCATCTCAGGCAGTGTGATCAGTCTGCCAATTTCCTTGTGCCTCAGGAGTTTCTGCCTCAGAATAGCCTTGTGCTTTAATTATGGCCAAATGATTAGGAAGTAACACGCCCTTTGATAAGGCTGCTACTTTCTTCCCATTCCTCTTAGATTGCTATGTAGAGATCAGGAAATCTCACTTAGCAAACCAAAAGCATGGACTACTCCAAGTGCTTGTGTGCTATCATGTAGATATTGGCTCTCTGTCCTTCAACTAGTTGGCAAGCATGAGTTAGTATTATGAATTTGACTTGTTCTACTTAGAGAGCAGACAAAAGTGTTACTTTCAGTGAAAGAACATAAAGAAGATACTGAATACATAGATTGGTACTTCTCCTATAGTCCCCTAAGGTATGGTCCATATAAAAATAAGATTAAGTCAGCATTATTAAGAGTGTTCCTGTGGCGCAGCGGTTGAGCGCTGCGCTGTGGAGCTGTCGGCAGCGGCTACGCAAGTTCGACGCCCGGCCGGGGAGAATCCCACATGGTGCGGCAGACCTCTCCTGCCTCGCCCGCTGCTCCCCTCAGCAGTGTATTTCCGTCGATCTGCCTGTTCTGCTCCCCACTCTGTCTCTGGTGAGCCCTCTCGCTGCCCCATGCCTCTGGCCTGTACCCCAGCTTGTATGCATAAAAAAAAAAAAAAGTGTTCCTAGGAGTCAAGAGACGTTTGATCAATGTTATAAAATATTGAAGGCGGCTGTCTTCCTTTTCTTCAGGAAGCAAAATTACTGGATTCAATCTGTTGCATCAAAGTATTAATAATATTTGTGAAAGTAAAATCATATAAGATTAATTTGCTTGTGGAGTAATGTTGCATGTGATGGGAGTTTAAGAGAGTTTCCACAGAATGAAGAATATCAATAACACTGATCAACAGTGAAATTGTAACTGACTTAAAAAAGGCCCTAATCTGTAGTATCTTGGTTGTGCTGAACATGAATATAACCCTGAACAATTTTTATTAGCTCTCATTTTGAAGACATTTCATATAATTCATTTTATATGTTTCACCATGCAAATTTATCCAGTAGGACTGCAACAACATACTACATCAGCCTAGAATGATGCAATATTGCATCGCATCGCATAATAACACATCATCCAGAGTTGATTGCATCAGTTTCTGATGCAATGCAATACTACTGCCAGGCGGCTGCTGAAGTAAGCTGATATCAGCAGTGTGCTATAGAAAGTCCTACTGGAAAGGTTGAGCACTGAAAATATTTCAGACTTTGTGCGAGACAGTTTAAGCTACTGTTCCATAGAACTGCTATGATTTTATCCATTTAGGCACAATACAGAACAGTAATCCCTCGAAAGTGTGTTAATAGTGTGGACGATTTCGCTGTATTTGTGGGGAAGTGACATTTGCCAACCAGAAGAAAAGTGTCACTTCTCAAGTGAAGAAGGCTCATCATCTTTACTTCGGTTGCAAGGTTGGTGACCAAAACAAGCCTTGGGCCTGCATATATGCTGTGCTACAAGTGCAACACAGCTTTCACAATGGTTAAATGGCAAAAGACCATCAATGCTGTTTGCAGTCCCCATGATGATGAGAGAGCCAAGCAACCACGTAAAAGACTGTGACTTCTGTTTGGTTCCTCCTCTTTCTGGCAGAATAATGAAGCAAAAGAAGTCAAGAATAGTCTACCCAAACATTCCGTCTGCAATGAGACCAGTTCCACATGGTGACGTACTTCTTATTCCAGAACCTCCAGCAGAATATTCTCTTGATTCATCTGATGAGGACAAGGGTGAGACGACCTGTTCTTCTCCTGTTCCATCAGCATACAGTGATCCAGATTTTCACTGTGGTGCATAATCAACCCCACACAGACTAACACAGGAAGAACTAAATGATCTTGTTTGTGATTTGGACTTATCCAAGAACAAGGCAGAATTGCTAGGATCAAGACTCCAACAATGAAATCTTCTAGAAGAAGATGTCACAATTACTTTCTATTGATAGTGCCACTAGCAGTTGGAGACTTTCTTCAGAAAGGAAAATATTCTGGTATTCTGTTCCAGTTTGAGAGCCTCATGAATGCCTTAGAAGTCACTCATGACCGACAAGAATTGAGACTATTTCTAGACTCTTCAAAACTGAGTCTTAAGGCTGTGCTTTTGCACAATGGAAACTGTCTTCCCTCTATTCTATTCCTGAACAGTTGTACAAGAGACAAGAGAAGAAATCTAAGAAGTAGTCTATGACTTGATTTTTCACAGATATTAACCATAGGCCTATTAATATTGGCATGCATTTCATGATGTAAGCATCAATTTATTATAGATCCCCCCCAAAAAAAAACTGGAGACAAAATTAGAATTTGTCATATTCATGTTGAGCACATACAAATTGATAGGAAATGGCTACTTTTATTTCAGTTACATGACTTTTTAAAAATTTTGTTGACTAGTAATTAAAGGCTTTCTGGGTCTCCCTGGCAGTGCAAGGGTTTAAGTCTCAGCACTATGAAACTATCAGCAGCCACTGCAGCAAGAGTTTGATCCCTGGCCAGTGAGCTTCCCACATGGTGCAGCAGACCTTTCCTTATCTTTCCCTCTGCTCTCCTCAGCAATGTATTCCAGTCAGTCTGCCTGTTCTGTCCCCTACTCTGTTTCTGGTGAATTCTCTCACGCCTCCGGTCTACACCCCAGATCTTGTATGCATGAATAAATAAATCTTTAAAAAAAAGTAATTAAAGGCTTTCTCAGGCTTGTTTCCTCTGTTGCTCTAATTAACGTAGCTGTATCAGAGACAACTCTGACAGAGAAGTGATCCTTTAGCAACTGTGTCTAGTTGTTGACTGTGATTGGCCACCATATTTCTGAATTAAAACTACTGCAGATGTGTCTTTTTACTCACAAACAAAAATCAAGTTATTTTATAACTTGGATAACCTAGGTCTAGGGTTTGGTTAAGGTCTTTTTAAGACATTGTAGGGTCTCTGAATGCTTTTTGATTCAGATTAGTGTGCATCACGATAAGCAGACTAAGTTAGTATGTTACTCAAAATTTGAACTACAGCACTTATTGATTCTGGCATTTTTACCAGTCAGGCTTGAACTGGAATTTCTATGTAGCAGTTCCAAGAACTCAGCTTAAAAGTAGAATTCATCTCACTGGGATGATACTAAGCAAACTTTGTTTTAGGTGACATACACATACAAGAAAACTTCTGCCTCAAACTTAGACAGTTCCTTTTCAACAAAGCATAGTAAAAATGCAGAACACGGAGGTGAAACAATTGGAACTCATATCAGAATAGATCAGCATGTTGCAGAGACTGAGAAAATGCTACAAGCTCCCAGCTGGGAAAACTTGTAATTGCAACCAGCCAGAACATTGATATAGAGATAACAAAATTACTAACAAGGGAAAAAAGAAAATTTAGGAGACAAATAGAGGAAGCGTTTTCGTATGTATGACAAGAGCCCTAGTAAATATGACAAAGTGCCCGTCAAGAGCAGAATGTTGAACTGGCGTGAAGAAAATATAAAATTGATTTCTACAATGACAAACCACATAAAATGCCATAATAACAGCAGAGGAACTCATTTCAAATAAAAGTGAAATAAAAGCACTCTCCCAAATTAAGGGGGAAAATGTGAACAAAACTAAACTTCTTGCTTTGGGCAATTCTGTAACCAGAAACTATAGTCAAAAGCAATCAAGACTAATGGTAACATTATCATAACAGAAGAATACATATGGCTCTAGGGATTTTTTCAGTATATACATCTATAGCCCCAGCTCCTGTAACATCAGGAAAGCAGCAATCTAGGAGCTAATACCCCATTACAGTAGAATTTGAGCAAAGCTATGCCATAAATTCATTTCTAAGCCAAGAAGTATCTCTTCCTGATTTAGCCAAACCAAAATACAGGGAAGCAAAAATATACTTCACTTAACATATTCAGGCTTGGAACACCATACATATTGATGTCAACTCAAAAATTTATCATTGCATCTGGTTATTATTAATGACGACTTCTTCTAAAGTCAGCGAATTAAAGGGATCACAAAGACTCTAGATCTCATTTGAAATGGTTATCTCTGAAAAGTTTTTCCAGCTACCAAAAAATGGGCAACTAATATATAATTGATTGTTAAATAAACAGATGCCTGGTGAGTATAAAGGCTAATGCTGTTCTTATAATTGTTTCCTTTAACCTGCCAGATTCTGTGGACAGGATATTTTATGTTAGAGTACAACCATGATATAGTGTATTAGCACTAGATACATAAGGTTCTTTCAAAGTTAATAAAGATTCATAGAGTAATATCGGTAAACAATGGGATATTCTTTGATGGTGTAAATGCTCCTAAAGTTCAAAAAGTCCCATGCCCTCAAAACCAACAAATCGGGCAGTTATGAAGAAGTAAAAAAACAGAACTATGTGGGATCCTATCTGGCTCTACAGAAAGATCTCTGAATTAAATTGTACTCTCTGATTGGTTATATTTTAGACTGTGTTCCTGCTGTCCTTTGCCCAAAGTTATTTCTCATATAGTGTGTGGCTTTTTTTTTTCATTTCTTTTAATGAAGCAATTTGTTCATCTCCAACAACCCATAGACAATTTCAATGGTTAAACCTGTTAGTATTTAGAGTTACATAATTCTGAATATAGGCTTATGCACAGGAAGTTGGATATTTTGAGTATGCCAAAAAATCATCTTCCAATTGTTCATGTGAAAAATTGACATCTATGAAGTCACATATAAAATGGATCTGGGAGCCATTACAGAAAAATTATATTACCAGTTTCATTTGAACTGGGTTAAATATTTTTAGAGTGGACTAAAAAATAATCGTTTGAAGAAACCGTCAATCAGACATTTATTTGAAAACTCATCCAGATCATGAGAACTGATGATTTTAACATTTAGCAGGAATTTAAAATTGATGGGTTCCACTTTCATCTTTCCTTGAAAATCAGTGAACAACTAATGTAAAGTCAGAAATAGTTTATGCTTGTTAATATGAATTGACTTTTTTTTTAAAGATTTATTTTATTTTTGCATACAAGCTGGAGCGCAGGCCAGAGGTGTGAGGTGGCGAGAGGGTTCACCAGAGACGGAGTGGGGAGCAGAATAGGCAGATCAACCGAAATACACTGCTGAGGGGAGCAGGGGCGAGGCAGGAGAAGTCTGCCCTGCCATGTGGGATTCTCCCGGCCGGGCATCAGACTTGCACCACAGCTACTGACAGCTCCACAGCACCGCGCTAACCCGTTGTGCCACCAAAGAGGCCCCAAATTGACTTTTTATTTAAATATTTATTTTTATTAATTTATGCATAAAATAACTGGGGTGTAGGCCAGAGGTGTGGGGGTTGAGAGGATTTACCAGAGACAGAGTGGGAAGCAGAACAGGCAGATTGACTGAAATGCAATGCTGAGAGGAGTAGTGTGAGAGACAAGAGAGGTCTGCTGTGCCATGTGGGAAGTTCCCTGGCCGGGGGTCACACTCATGATGCAGTGGGTGCAGATAGCTTCATAGTGCTGAGACTTTAACACCTGCACCACTGGAGAATCACCTGAACTGATATATTTTTTTAAATTTTTTTTAAGATTTATTTATTTATACATACAAGCTGGGGTACAGGCCAGAGGTGTGGGGCGGCGAGAGCATTCACCAGAGACAGAGTGGGGGGCAGAACAGGCAGATCAGAAATACACTGCTGAGGGGAGCAGCGGGTGAGGCAGGAGAGGTCTGCTGCACCATGTGGGATTCTCCCTGGCTGGGCGTCGAACTCGCGTCGCCGCTGCCGACAGCTCCACAGCGCAGTGCTCAACCGCTGCGCCACCAGGGAGGCCCTGAACTGATATTTTTTGTTTAACAATTACCTCACCTTCCTCATTTATTCCAATATAAACCTCTGACATTATCTCTCTTGGGAATATATGTTAGGTTTTTTAAATGAATCTGTTTAGGGCCTCCCTGGTGGCACAAGGGGTTACGTCTCAGCACTACAAAACTATGAGCAGCCACTGCATCACGAGTTCAATCTCTGGCCAGGGAGATAACCCACAAAGTGTATCAGGCCTATCCAGTCTGGCCCACTGCTCCTCTCAGTAGTGTATTTCAGTCAGTCCAACTGTTCTGCTTCCCACTCTGTCTCTGGTGAATCCTCTCACCATTCCCCCACTTCTGCCTTACATCCCAACTCTTATAAAAATAAATAAATAAATCTTAAAAAAATATTTTTTAAATAGTAAAATGAATCTGTTTATATTGAATAACAATTATTTTATCCCAAAAAAAGGTGTCTTGCCTTTTTATGGCCTCCAGAATTTTTAGGTTGACACTCATTTTGTACCATATAATTTGCTTTTACCATTCCCATTTGTTTACCATTCAAAAACAAATAAACACATAACAACAACAACAACAACAGCAACAAAAACTAAGGTAATATTTAAGCAGTCAAAGTTTGTCCTCAACTCATGAAACCATATTTGACCTGACTATTTGGTTTTAACTTACTACCATCTTTTGAATAAAACTGCTATTTCCACACAAGAATTTCTACGAAATCAAACTTCTGAACTAATCACTAGAAACAAATTGCACAAGCACACACAATGTTCTCACAAGGTAAAAGCTAGATTTTATAATATAAGAACCTGGAACATATCTACAAATACCTGAAACACAAATACTCTAGAGAAACAAAAAGTTACATCTGTGTTTCATGTAGCAGATGCCCTGGCGAAGCCAACTTTCTCCATAGGGTTGACCAACAATGATAGCTTAAGTCCTGTGGTAGGGTGCCTATTGAGGGGTACCCCTGGACTCCAAACTTCCACATGTCTGCCATCCAATGCATAAAGACAAAGCATACTTTTAGTGAAAGGGGTATCAGTATTAAGGTTAAAAACCAAGCCCATGCTCCTTGCCCCACATACAAGTTTGGGTGGCTTGAATGGATAAGGGAAAAGGATGGGACTCTCATGGGAATCAGGTATTAAAACTGATCATCTGTATCATGAGTCAGAACATGTCTAAGGCCAGATATTCTAGCCAATAATTGAGACCAGGAGTATATCAAGAACCTCCAAGACTGTCTCACACAGTAGAGGACTTCTCCTACCTCACCCATTGCTCCTTTAGCAGTGTATTTCAACAAATCCCCCTTTTATGTTTTTGACTATGTCTCTGGTGAATTCTTCTAACACCTATGCCTCTGGCCTACATCCCAGTTCTTCCCTGTAACACTTTTTGTGTAAGAACTTTTAGACTAGTGTTCATAGAGAGGTAAGAAAAGGTATTGATATAGTTTGCCAATGAAACACCCCAAATTACTCATCTCCTTGTAGATAAATGCAGAGCTAAATAGGGTTGACCCAAAGCAGGGCCCCTGAAATCCAAAAGGTTGTCACAAATCTAATGTACCTTTCCTATGGAAAGGGGCAGAAGGGGTCAGGCAAGCATGGGGAAAAAAAGAGCAAAATCAAGTACAATTCTAGATAAAGGTTGCCATTATCAACCTCTCCACATTTGCTTCTTCCATGTCTCCCAAGTTCCTGGTGCAAATCCAAGATTGAGAAACAAATGTGTCCTCTTTCATATATCTCTCTGATCCTTGTGTCTACTCTCCTGTGTCTCTCCTTGAATCTTCTAAATCTTTACCTGGCCACTCAGCTCAGCCTCTTATTAGTTGGGCAGAGAATATGGAACCTCCCCTTTGTAACACTAATATTTCTTTTTAAACTGGGATAATACATTTTTTTAATTTTAACCATTATTTAATTTAACCTAGTTCTAAAGTTTCTAGTTACCAAAAATCTGAGAGAATAAAAACTGCCAGAGATTTCTATCTCGTTTGTTTAAGTCTTTAGTGCAAACAAGTTTATCTTCAGGATACAACTTCTGACTTCAGACTTAATGCAAATGACTCCAGTTGGGGGCCTCCCCGGTGGCGCAGTGGTTGGGCGCTGCGCTGTGGAGGTGTTGGCCGCAGGCGATGCAGGTTCGACGCCCGGCCAGGGAGAATCCCACATGGTGCGGCAGACCTCTCCTGCCTCACAGGCTGCTCTCCTCAGCAGTGTATCTCTGATCTGCCTGTTCTGCTCCCCACTCTGTCTCTGGTGAACCCTCTCGCCGCCCCACAACTCTGGCCTGTACCCCAGCTTGTATACATAAATAAATAAAAAATTCTTTAAAAGAAAAAATGACTCCAGTTGGGCCTGCTTCTTTTGGTATTTGCCAGAATACTTTAAGACAAAGTCAGCTAACTTTTCTTGTTGGAAGGTGTAAGTCAATTCTGATCCAAACACATATAAACATAGATTATATGTGTTAACATCCAATATTATAATTCTAAAGACAACCTGCTTTAGATTAAATCATTAGATTTTGAACTAGTTCTCATTTAACCAAAATATACCTTAGATTGTAATTTCTTAGGAAAACATTTTAGTTTTCATTATATTGGAATTTATATAGGTGCCATATTAATTATATGATTGCTTCTTGTATGCAACACAGGCAAACACAGACCTAGATATCTCAATTCTCATTCAAAATGTGGCCATGTATACTAATTTTAAATTCAAATTGAGTAGAGCTTCTATTCCCCTATTTTTCATCTGACCCCCAATATAAATTACCATTTGATTCCTTTCCTACCTCCCTGTTTCTTTATTTCTCTACTCTGCTTGTATACCCACCTGTCATACATGTCTGAGTTCTCATTCTATGGTAGATACCCTGATCCAAGAATATTTCTGAGCTCACCTCTGTAAAAAAAAAAAAAAAAAAGAGAGAGTGAGAGAGAGTAGCAATGAGATGCTACATGTCCCTACATGTCCACCAACATACTAGAGAATTCATCCCCCAAAATATATAATTTGCCCATTAAAAATACTGTTCAAACCATTTTTTTGGCATACGTATATAAGAGACCAAAGACACAAATTCACAAGAGTAAGAAATGCAAAAGCATAAATCCAAAAACAGAAAGAAAAATATTTCCATTCAAACTGTAAAAAATGTGTGGGAGACATACTCAATAAAAGTGTAAATTCAAAGAAGATATGAGAACAAAAAGCAATACATACATGCCCCTTTACTTGCCCTGAATTCACATTCCTACTCCAAATACAGTAATTTATTCTCTCAATTTTGAAGGAATTCTTCAAATAAATGGACAGACAGTAAAATTCATGGGAATAATCAAAGCTATACTGGCAAAATAAAAAGGAAAAGTGGTGTTGTCACACTTCTAGACTTCAAGTTATACTATAAACTCATAATAATTTAAACAGCATGTTACTGAAAGAAAAACAAATACACAGGCCAATGGAATAGAATTGAGAGCCCAGACCTCTACGTTCTACAACTCTGTGGACAGTTAATATGTGACAAAGGAACCAAGCATGTACACTGGAACAAGGTAAACATTCATGCTGTTACAGAAAAACTAGACAATCACATGTAAACATATTGGAACCAGACCACTATCTCACAACACACACAGATATCAACTCTAAATGTATGAAAGGCTTGAATGTGAGACCTTAAACTATGAAACACATAGAACAAAACGTTAGTAAGACACTTCACAACTTCAAATGTCTTCCCAGGAGCAATGCTTTTATTTTTTATTTTTTAGATTTTTTTTTTTTAGATTTATTTTTTATTTATACATACAAGCTGGGGTGCAGGCCAGAGGTGTGCGGTGGCGAGAGGATTCACCAGAGACAGAGCAGGTAGCAGAACAGGCAGATCAGAAATACACTGCTGAGGGGAGCAGCGGGCAAGGCAGGAGAGGTCTGCCGCGCCATGTGGGATTCTCCCTGGCCTGGCGTCGAACTCGCGTCGCTGCTGCCGACAGCTCCACAGCGCAGCACTTAACCGCTGCGCCACCGGGGAGGCCCCAGGAGCAATGCTTTTAGATAAAACTTTCAATGTGTTATTAGCTAAGTTAATTAATAAAAATTTACATTAAGCATTACTAAACTTAAGACACTTGTGTTTTAATTTAAAAACAACACAATGTGATCTTTATCCTCAAGGAGCTTACAATCCTGAAGAATTGAGTAGAGGTTCTAATTTAGTGATAATACTCAACAGAATGTACTAAGTATTCTGAAAGTTTTACAAATTGGTATTACATAACCATTTCCTATTATTTCCAGTTGGGATATTTAGGGAATGATTTCAGGAAAAAAGATTGCCAAAAAAGAAGTAGCAATCTTAAAGTTGAACATGATTTGAGCACGGGGATACTGTTGGGCTGAGGAAAATAACAACATAAAGAATGTTTAAAGTGTGGCTCAGGAGGAGAAATTATTTACATGCAAATAAATATAGGGAATAGAAGGATTTCTGGGAAACAGTTGAAAATATAAGTTGGGACATGATTATAGGAAACTCTCTTGAATTTTGTCTTGCAGAATTGCTTCAGAAAACACATCTATCTCATTGTTTTCCTTTAGTAGTTGACATAAATTACATTTAGGGTAAACACTTCTAAGAATAGGATTCATTGATATCTTATGGTGGCATTATCTTAATTTTCTAGGCAGGCCTACATCTCAGCTAAGGAATATGAAAAGAAGGCTCACAATAGCAGACGAAAGACGTCTGGTTAGATTAGTAGCACCTACCAGTTAAATTTAAAATACTTTCTATTTGCCAGATTTCTTCAGACTAGCTTTGATAATTTTTTTTTTCTTGAGAGGACTTCTGAACTTGACAGCATACTTTATTTTATTTACTAATTTCTTGTATGAAACTTGCTTGCAGAACTGAATTACTAATTTTGTTCATGCATCATTACCATTACCTGAGGTGTTTAGAATTATGTCACTAATATTGCAGAAAATAGGGCTTCTCCTAGGCCTTCAAAATCATAGAAACCAGTATTTCTTCTGATCAACTGAAATTTATTCTGTTTCCCCTGAGGGGTAATAAAATATTTCTGGTATCATTTCCTCATCTACTGCCTTCCTAATCCCATAAAATAATGAAAAATAAAGAGATTTCCAAAGGACTTCAGGGTAACTGATTCTCTATGGTTTATTTACACTGCCACCTTAAAATGTTGTTGCTAATATGCTATTTCTCAGCAAAAATGTTCTAAATACCTGATTAATATGCAAAGCAACAAAATGGTTACTTTTGCTATTAAATTGGATCTAAAAACTACTGAGGGAAAACAAATAAAATAAGAGTCATCCTTTCTGACAGAGTATTAAAGAAGATACAAAAATTCCAACATGCATTTGTAGTGTTGTGTGACACAAATCTAGTATATACACACATAGTCACACATCACATCTTAAAATTATTTGTGTCATTTTAATTTTCTGACACACCAAAGTCCCTTAAAGTTTAAAATAACCCCCCTGATACTATGTTACTTCTTTAAAGTGAAGGTTAAAACATCTCCAAAATTTTAATGATTATTTATAGAATCTCTTTATCTTACTAGACATATATTAAGCAGTATTATAGTCTACTTTCAAATATCTTAAGGTCTTATTTGCACTTTAAAAATAATGAAGAAAGGAAAGTGGAAGCCAGAGGTTTTGTTTATGTTGCATACCCACAAAACAAAATCAAACAAAATCATTGATACAAAGACAGAACAAGTGCATCATAGCAATTTCCAAACCCGTATGTTCTAGATATCCCTGTATTTTCAGAGACTTTGAACAATAAAGCAGATGCTAAGAAAGTATATTCAGAAAGGAGATGAACAAGGCCCCACACCCTCACATTCCCACCCAACCACAAGGCTGCAGTACTCACAACCTCTTTTGTCAATTATTCACATATCCTTTCTGGTTTGCTCAGTGAACAAGCACCAAATCACTGGAGATTTTATGCCCAGTAGCTCCTCAATAGGCAGAATCTAATTTGGCAAAAAGTCTAAGGTCCTCCTGGTGAGAAAGCTGCTTTTGGCAGCAGCTCCTGCACGGATGGAGGGAGGTCTTTCCGCCTATGGCTCTGCTCTCTTTGGACCAAGTCTGAGATCACATCTGTTCCTAGGGCTCTAAGCCCAAGGGATGTTTGAGGGGAGAATCATCACAGAAATCTCTGAATTTTCTGGTTAGATGCACCCCTGTCCTCTTTGTCAGAATCAATGCTCTTCCTTGCCTAATGACCCTGACATTTTTTTCCAAGCATGAAATTTACCTGAGATCTGTAAAATGACACGGTGTATAAGAGAATGTGGTATAAATTAGATTGTGGCACTCCATGCCATATAGAATAGTATGTAGGTATATTTTTCCTGTGATAATGTAATTACAGAATCATCAACAAGATGAAATGTTTCAGAAATACAGGACAGTATCCACAAAAATTTAATGTAATTTTTTTTTTAAATCACAAAATTAAGAAACAGTGGAAGTGGCTACCCTGTCTAAGAATAAAAAAAAAAATGTTCTCTGTATGATGAATGATTTTAATCATAAAAATATTATTGAGCAAACTGTATGATTCTCAATGTGTGAAGTTTTTTCTTATGAATACTAACCCTGCAAAGTGTCATCTATTTCTACTGTACATGGTAAATACTCAATAAAAGATATTTAGCTAATGTTGAACAAAACTATTTTGAAAGTAACATAATTAAATCAGCCTATGAGCTTTAAGAATGTTCCAAAAGAGAAATTAAGAGACCAATTTCTTTGCAAACCATTAACATAAATGGATATTTATTTCCACTAGTGCCACCCAGTATTCCTAATTAATCATTGCAAATATTTCCAGCTCTCCATTCAGTGTCACATGTGAGATAAGTTAATATTACTTCCATTTCACTCCATTAGAAACTCTTTGAATTTCTACAATACCGGATACTGAAGTTAAGCCTTTCCTTTGCGACCTCTTAATGAATTAGTAACCACTTGAAACATACTCTTTTTAAAGACAGAAACAATGGTTTATGCAATCTTTCTGTACGCTTCATTTAAATAGTTTTGTATGTGTGTGAAAGGAAGATAGAAATATTTCTGAGAGAAATGGCAGAGAAAGAATTGACTGTGTAGTATATGTGTGCTGCCTGTGGCTATTTTACAAGGAAATCTACCAGCTCTCAATAATGTGAAAATCTTCTTGAGAGGCGCCGTGGCACAGCAAGTCACTGAACCAGAGAAATTCAATTTGCCTACTGTAAAGTATGTTTTGTCTGTCTCAGAAAGCTCTAATTCAATCCAAAATTACTTTCTAGAAGTAGTCACTCTGGCCAAGGAAGGGTATCCAGGGTCTGGAATAGAACAGTATACTGGGCTAAAATTGTCAAAAAGCATTCAGTGCTGCTTCTCATTCTTGAGAGGTGAAGCACAGAGCAGCCTGTAGGTCACTGATCTCTACATGTTTTAGATCTATGTATATTTGTGTTTGAATAACTTTCACATAACTTTTTTATCTTTGATCTACATTTACTCTAATAGTGCCAAGACAGAGATGGGAAACAGAGAAGATGGCTAAATTAATAATACATGAATGAGCAAAGATATATATTGCTGCTCAAATTCTATGAATTATACAATATCTGCAGGTAGCTTTGAACAGACTCAGAGAGTTTTAATAGAACATTCTAACACACATGTTTGTTGTGTATCATTGGGTAAATCAACTCATGACTCATATAAACTAATTCAACTTATATTTTCTCCTAAATTAAGTCATTAAATTTATATTATTACATCTCAGCAGATTTTGTCACACATTATGACATATTCTTTGAATAGAACTCATGAAACTAACTCACCTATGAAAATATTAATTAGTCATACTTTTCTGATAGGAATTATGGAGCTTCATAATTTTTGAATCATTAATTTAAGTAAATTCCTGTCACACTTCCCCAAAATAAAGTTGACTGCTATTGTTAGGTTCTATATCCAAATTTGTAAGTGTTAAAGAGCTTTAAAATAATCTAAGGAGGACTATAAATGAATATAATATAAGACATAACAAGTTATTTTTTTTCTCTGTGGATAGCATATGATGGTCATATTTATACTTCCAAAATTAAGTAGGGATACATGGAAGACCCTACAGTTAGAATAGACAGAGCACATCACCACATGTAAGTGTTTAAATAAGTTTTAATGGAGTCTTTTTGTATCTACAATGTTAATTTCTATTTTTATGTACAATCTCTATAGTAAAATAATGTGAAGTTTATTACTTCAACATTAGAATAGCATGTAAAATTTACAATACATAAAACTTCCTTAAAACTGTATTATATAAAATTATTATAATGATATATTATTATGTAGATTAATATAGTATATATACCATAAATTATATTTTAGTGCATGGGGTATTATTATATGTTATTTTAGAATATATATTACAACCACTCAATACCTTACTTCCAGGGAAAATGATTCATATATTAATATCTATAAGTCACCATTTGTAAAGTAATACTGTGATTTTTCACTTTCAATTATTTTTTCATAATTTTATATTTTAGAAACATTGTTTTTTAACACTGTATGTGATTCAGAAATATAGGATCCCGCCTTTTCAGATGTATGTTGCCAACCACACCCACCACCAAGGAAACCATAGAGCACCACCATATTTAATTGGGTTCCTCCCACCACCTTTGCTCTACATATTACTCCTCCTCTTCTGGAAACTCAGTAGTCAGATTTCTAGGGTTTGTTTTTGGTTTGCTCTGACTCTTGTTTTCTTTCTCTTTATTACACATATAAGCAAAGTCGACTAGCGTTTCTCTTTCTCATTCTGATTTATTTTGCTCAATGTAATCTCCACCAGTACCACCCATGTTATCACAAATGGTACTAGTTCTACTATTTTTTAAAAAAAAATTATCTATTTATGCATACAAGCTGGGGTACAGGCCAGAGGTGTGGGGCGGTGAGAGGGTTCACCAGAGACAGAGTGGGGAACAGAACAGGCAGAGCGATGGAAACACACTGCTGAGGGGAGAAGCGGGCGAGGCAGGAGAGGTCTGCTGTGCCATGTGGCAATCTCCCTGGCTGGGAGTCGAACTCGTGCCGCCACTGCCAACAGCTCCACAGCGCAGCGCTTAACTGCTGTGCCACCAGGGAAGCCCCCGAGTTCTACTATTTTTATAGCTGAGTAGAGTTTCAATGCTACTGTATCATATCTTCATAATTCATTAATCTGTTTTGGGCCACTTAAGTCGCTTCCACAGCTTGGCTAATGCAAATGTTACTGCAATTTTACATATGTGTGCACATATTCCTTTTGAATAGTATTTTTTACATTCTTTGGGTAGTTACATATCTACTGGGTATAGTATAATTGTTTAACTTTATGTTGTATCTACTAGTAAACAGAATGAGGGGCATCCCAGAACCCTAAAACCTGGCATGCGCTAAACAGGTTCTGCCATCTGTCACATAAAGACAAAACATATTCTTTGTGTATAAAACTTTCAATAGGAAAAGAACTTTAATAAAATCAATATGCAATAGAGAGACTAGAGAAAGGATTATACCTTCTTAATGAAACATCTAAAGTTATCCCTCCCCTTATGGGTAAATACTCAGCTAAATAGGTTTAGCCCAAAGCAGGGTCATTTAGGCCCGGTGTTCGCCACTGTCCAAGGCACCTTCTGATGGGCAACCATAGGAAAGGGGCTGAAGAAACCAAACAATTCTGGAAGGAAAGGAGCAACATCAAAATACAAGTTAACACTTTGTGTGCTGGTGCCCTTTAAATTTACCAGCCCTTGGGGCCAGCCATTTTCTGTGCCACCGCATGAATGGTATAAGCATTCAATAAAACACATACAACTCCTGAACTACCGGATATTAAAAAAAAAAAAAACTGTAATATCTCACATAAAACACCTTACACTTTCACCAAAACAATGTATAAAGCTTCTAGACTGAGTACGATCAAAGAAATAGCTCTTAATAGTTCCAAATAAATCCACCATGGTGTGAAAAACCGGAGACCAGATGAACACGTATTAACACACGAGCGGACCACAAAGTGTTAAGACAAAGGCTGCCATTGTGAGCCTCCCAAAGTTTCTCTCACAGTTGTCTCTTCCATGTGTCACCTTCCAGGTCCCAAATACATGGTGCAAATTCAAGGTTGAGGATAAAGTGTGGCTTTTTCTTCACATGTCTCTCTGCTCCATGTGCCTCCTCCACGTCTTCTTCTCCAAGTCCTTTCTAGCTTCCGCCTGTTATTCATCTCCACCAACCATGGGTGACACAGAGAACATGGAACCTCCCGATTTTGGATTACGTTGCTCCAAGTCTATTTTGAATAATTTCAGATGAATCTATAGAGGTTGGACTAGTTTACATGCCCAACGACATTGTATGAGGGACAGCCCCTTTAACTCCACGGCCTCCTGACAGTTTTTTCTGGGTTTGTTATTACGGGTCATTCTAACTGGTGTGAGATGGTATCTTATGAAGGTATTGATTTTCATTTCCCTGATGATAAGTATTGATGAACATTTTTGATGTGGCTATTTCCCACCTTACGCCGTCTTTGTGTCCTTAGTGCTTCTGTCCACTTACTAAATTAGTTTTTTGGTTTTCTTCTCATTGAGTTTTATGAATTCTTTAGACTTTGAATATTAACTTTTTGTGTGATGTGCAATGTGAAAATAATTTCTCCTGTCAGTAGGGTTTTGTTTTAATGCTAATTTCTAAAACTTCTGAGTTTGATATAGTTCTACTAGTTTATTTCTGTGTTTGATATAGTCCCATTTTTATCTTTTAATTTATTTCCTTTTTCATAATGGTTAAGTCCCCAAATTCATCACTGCCATGAATTTGTTTGTTTTATATTTTCTCCCATGTAATTTATGGTTCCAGATCTTACATTTAGCTCTTTAATGCATTTTAAATTATTTTTTCTGTATACATGTTGTGTGAAATAGTGGTCTAGGTTCATTTTTTTTTTTTTTTTTTTTTTTTTTTTTTTTTTTTTTTTTTTTTTTTTTTTTTTTTTTTTTTTTTTTTTTTTTTGTATGTAGCTGTCCACTTTTGCCAGGACCATTTGTTGAAGGAACTTGACTTTTTCCAATGTAAACTCTTGGTTTGTTGGCCATAGATAAGCTGTCCATGTAACTGTGGGTTAATTTCTGGGCCCACAATTTTATTTCATTAGTCTTTGTGACTATTTTTATTCCAGTTTCATGTTGTTTGAATTACCATAGATTTGTAGTATAGTTGAAATTTTGAGAATGCAGTATCTTTTTGTCAGGATTGCTTTGTTTATGGGGGGGTCTTTTGTGTTTCCATTAATTTTTCAGAAACATTTGTTCTATGCTTTTCAAGAATTTTCTTTAAATTCTGATAGTTATTGCATTGAATCTGTATATTGATTTGCGCAAGATGGCTATTTTAACAATGTTATTTCTTCTAATGCATGAGTACGAAATATCTTTCTACTTCTTTGTGTGTTCTTCACTTTCTTTTAATAATGTTTGTTTGCATTTCAGATCCTTCACTTAATTTGCTAAGTTTACTCTAGGTATTTAATACTTTTTGATGTGACATTAAAAACATTTTTTTTCTCTTTTAGGTTATTGTTTGTATATAGAAATGCAACTGATTTTTATAGATTGATTTTGAGACATACTACTTTACTCTATAGAAGATTTATAGTGTCTAATAGATTATTAGTATTATCCTTAGATTTTTCTATGTATGCAATTATGCCATCTGCGAATCGTGATTGTTTTACTTCTTTCCCAATTTGGATTTTGTTTATGATCTCCTCTTGTCTGAGTGCATTAGCTATGTTTTCCAATGTTGTGTTGAAAAGGGGGAGTGCATAGCAATACAGGACCACGTCAAAAAAACAAGAAAGGGTTCAAAGGAATAATCTAACCTTCATCCTAAAGGTTAGAAAAGGAAGAATAAAATCAAAGGCCTGTAAAAAGGGCATAATTAAAATTTGATCAAAGAAGAAATAAAATAAAAAATCTAAGAGATCAATTAAACCAGTATCTGGTTATTTGAGAAAATAAAGAAAATAGAGAAACTGTAGCTAGGCTCACAAAGAAAACAAGGAAGAAAATTCTAATAGCTAGAAAATTGAATGTTTGAGGAGAAATTACAACAGACATCTGAGAAATAAATACAAATATAAGAGTCTATTATGAACATCTAAATGCCAATAAATTGAATAACCTAGAAGAAATGGACAATTTCCTGGAGAATACAACCTAATGATACTGAACCAGAAAGAAAAAAAAGAAAAAAAAAAAACTATTCAGATCAATTATAAACAAGGCAATTGAAACAGCAATCAAAAATCTTCTAGGATCAGATGGCTTTGCCAATGAGTTCTACCAGACCTATCCTCCAAGTTTCAGAAATTAAGAAGAGGGAATGTTTCCAAACATATTTTATGAGGTCAACGTTAACCTGATAGCAAAAGAAAATAAAGAAATCACTCACAGAGAGAAAGGCAATTAAAGGACAATAATCCTGGTGAACATCACTGTAAAAATTCTCAACAAATTGTAGCAACACATATTTAACAATATGTTGAAAGGATGGTATATCATACCAAGAAGGATTTATTGCAGGGGTTCTCTTATGGTTTAGTCTGAAAATAATTAAATGTAATTTATGACATCAACAAAAGGAAAGATAAAAATAATATGTTTATATCAATGCATACAGAAACAGGATTTAATAAGCTGCAACATCATTTCATAATAAAAACAGTCAAAAATTGGTCTAGAAAGAACATATCTGAATATAATAAAAGTCACATATAACTAAAACATAGGTATCATCACATTGGAGAAAAATTGAGTTTTTCTTTTATGATCATGGACAAGACAAATATGTCAATTTAAATCACTACTATTCAACAAATATCTTTTAATACTTAATTTTTTATTTAACTGTTGCTTTCACATCTCAATATTTATGTCAGCATGTAACAAATAGTTATATAGTCTTTAAAGTATTTACCAATGAAATAAAATAAGATTATACTTTTTATGGTGGTTTATAAAATCACTGTACAAAACAACACCCTGCATATCTTGTCTAAAAATATGTAGACATATGTGACCCATATTAAAGAACCTAGTTTTGTGTTTTAGAAGGAATTTTTGTTATGATTTTTTTTCCCCAAGCACTGCAGCAATTTTGATGCAGGTGATTATATGAGTACATTTGCAGAAAAACTAAATCTTTCCATACAACTACATGAAAGCTATATTTTTAAAAGATTTATTTTATTTATGCATAGAAGGACTGGGGTGTAGGCCAGAGGTGTGGGGGATGAGAGGGTTTACCAGAGACAGAGTGGGGAGCAGAATGGGTAGATCCACTGAAATACATTGCTGAGGGGAGCAGCTGGTGAGACAGAAAGGTCTGTTGTGCCATGTGGGAAGCTCCCTGACCTGAGACATCAAACTCAGGCCTTAGTAGCTGGCAATAGCTTGATAGTGCTGAGACTTTAACTCCTGTGCCACCAGAGAGGCCCTTACTTTCAAGTTTTTAAAAAAGATTCTTCCCTAATATGAGGTCGAGAATGAAAAGCAATATGATAAAATGTATTCTCTATTCATGACATTTTGGAGCAAATACTCGTCAAGTAGATGTGGGTTTGCTAGGAGTCTTATGAAAATCAGGCACCATTGCCTGTTTCTCCCCATGAGACCCTTCAAAGCTTCTCTTTTCCCCTTCTAAATATTATGTTTTATTTGTAATTATGTAATCTTAGTTTTTATTTTTGTTTTCTAAAAGAGAGTTGTCAAATTGTATGAATTTTTGGACTAAAAATTTGGATCTATCATTGTACAGGGGCAGATACAAATATTTTGACAATTGTACATTGTAAAAAAATTATTTTTATAGTGAAAGAACAAGTATTTACTTCTGTCTGTATTTCAGCAGTTCTTATTTTGTGTAAAATTGCCTAAATAGCTGTATATAATATAAATATATTAGGTACATATAATACATGTCCCTCTTTCCTCCAAAAGGAAAAGGGAAAACATCTCTTAAGAAAGGGATGGATTTTTTTGCAATTTTATATTTTAATTACCTGCCATCTTTGCAGCATTTAATGCTGAGGTGATAAAGGTTAATACTAGTGAAAGCTAAACAAATGCTGAGAGGTTATGTTAGTCAACCCTCCATGAGATATTCACCTCTCTATGAATCTTCCTGTGTACTTCTTTAAGTGTCACAGAAGTTTTTCTAAGATGTCATATGCTTTTTTTTTTTCAATTTATTTGTAAAGCCTGGATTAGTAACTGTGAAAAGATATATTTGCCTTTATGCTCTCTAGGGTAGTGACAGGATGTGGGGATGGAGATTTCAGTTGTGTTCCTAGCTTGTAGCAGTAAAGCCCATTCTGGCAAATTTCTTTTATGTTTCTGTCCTGTCTACTTATTTTCCGATGATATTGAATGCATGAAAGGTGGTAATGACATGGCATTAACTTATTTTCAATCTTATAAAAACAACTTATTGAAGTATAATAAAAATATACTCTGTAAGAAATACATTTTTAAGAAACTAAGTGAAATAAAGGTGACCTGACTACATATTAAAAAAAAAAATCTGCTGACAAATGTAGGTAAATACTTTTAATTACTTCTTTCTTTTTCTTTTTTTTTTTTTTTTTTTAGTAATAGTTTTAAACAGGAAATCGGGGACCATAAACATTTCTCAAGAAGTAAGATATAAAGAAAAAAGGATTACTTTGGGGATTAGTTTGTTTTTTTTCAATTGTCTAAAAAATGTAGATTAAATTCAGAAAGTTTCTTCATCTTAAACTGTATTTGTAATAAATGAAAATATTGAAAGAGAACTGCTGTAGTTCAAAGAAAATAAATATGAATATATTGTACCTATAATCACAAGTGTTTCAGAAAGTGTTTTCTACTATTTAGTTATCTGACTTTTTATGCATATTCATACACAAAAACTTAAATATCAGGGGCCTCCCTGGTGGCGCAGCGGTTAAGCGCTGAACTGTGGAGCTGTCGGCAAGACGAGTTTGACACCTGGCCAGGGAAATTCCCACATGGCGATGCAGACCTCTCCTGCCTCGCCCACTGCTCCCCTCAGCATCATACTTCCGTCTATCTTCCTGTTTTGCTCCCCACTTTGTCTCTGGTGAAACCTTTGCCACTCCACGCCTCTGGCCTATACCCCAGTTTGTATGCATTAAATTAATCTTTTGAAATAAAATACTTAAATATTGTAGTGAATGTTTAGTTAACAGAATTTGGCAATTCTTTCTTTATATCCTTTTAATTTTTGTGCATATATTATATACACACACACACGTGTGCAAACACACACATATTACATCATTGTTTGTTTTTGTACAATGCATGCTTGTATGCTTGCTCCTTCCAGGTGTATTCCACATAAAATTCCTACCACGAATTCACCCGTGAACCATCACCATATTCCTTTGTGCTCTTCCTTCTCCTATTTTGATCCTCTCCCCCCCATCCTCTGAAGAATGTTGCTGATTTATAGATACCCATTAACTTTGATTTTTATTTATTATTATTTTTTCCTATTCCTTATTTGGTTCCGCTATAGTCCTCCTACAAGGGAACCCATCAAATATTTTTCTTTTCCATCTGGCTTATTTCACTGAGCATAATCCCTTCTAGCTCCTTTCAAGTTGCTGCAAATGGCATGAATTTATCTTTTTGATTGCTGAATAGTACTCCAGTGTGTGTGTGTGTGTGTGTGTGTGTGTGTGTGTGTGTGCGCGTGTGTATGTGCATCTCACATTTTTTTGATCCAGTTATCAAAATTTGTGCTTTTGGCTGTTTCCATAACTTACCTATTATAAATAGTGCTGCAATAAATATAGGGGTGCAGGTATCCTGTTAATTAATGTTTTTGTGTCATTTGGGTGGATTCCTAGGAGTGGAATTGCTGTGTTATATGGTAGTTTCATATTTAATAGTTTGAGGAACTTCCGCACATATTTCCGTAGTGGTTGGGCCAGTTTGCATTCTCACCAACAGTATAGGAGACATTCTCTTTCTCCACATTCTAACCAACATTTGTTGTTTACTGTTTTCCATATGTGCCAGTCTCACTGGTGTAAGGTGGTATCTCATTGTAGTTTTGGTTTGCATTTCCCTGGTTAGAAATGATGTTGAACATATTTTCATATAACTGCTGGCCATTTGCATTTCCTCTTTGGAAAAGTGTCTTTTTAGCTTTTCTGCCCATTTTTGGACTGGACTGGTAACTTTGTTTTTATTGAGTTGTGTGAACTCTTTGTAGATCTTTGTGATCAGCCCCATATTAGTTGTATTGTGTGCAAAAAATGTTCTCGCAATCGATAGTGTGTCTCTTTGTTTTGGTTAATGTCTCTTTTGCTGTACAGAAGCTTTTCAGTGGGTGTAATTCCAGCTGTTCATCTTTTCCTTCACTTTTTTTGCTTTGAGAGATGTGTCTTTAAAGACAAAGACATGTGATGTACGTCATATAGGGTTTTGCCTATATTTTATTCTATATATTTTATGGTTTCAGGTCATATGTTCAATTTTTTTTATCCATTTTGAGTTGTTTTTTGTGCATGATGTGACGTATTAGTCTAGCTTCATTCTTTTGCATGTTGCAGTCCAGTTTTCCCAGCACCATTTATTGAACAAACTATCCTTATTACATTGCATTTTATTTACTCCTTTGTCAAAGATTAGTTGGCCATAAATATATGGGTTTATTTCTGGATTTTCTATTTGATTCCATTGGTCTGTTTTTGTTCCAGCATCATGTTATTTTAATTATTATGGCTATGTAGAATTCTAGAGGCCTATCCAGTACTTGTTAGCTACCCTGATGTTCTGATCTTTGCATCCTCTTTATAGAGAGGTTTGACATCTAAAGATAAACCTTTGGTTTAATGGTACTCAATTTGATACTAAGAAAATTATTTGCATTTTTGGAGTTTCTCTTTTATTAACTATAAAATAAAGGACAACGTTAACTTTTAATACTCATTTTAGCTTTCTAAACATGTACTTCTATGATTTTAGAAATATCACACACACACACACACACACACAAATCCCTGGATGCTAGGCAACATAGAAAAGCAATTATTTAATATTTTCAGTATTTTTAGCATTGCATAGTATTAATTTTATATCATTTCCCATTTGCGGTGAATTTACTCTCTGATTTTTACACTTTGTTTCTCTTTTGTATAGTTTGTATAGAGGAAGAGGAAGAGAAGAGGTAAGAAAACTAGAGAAAAGAAGGAAATCAAGGGTATAGACAAAGGGAAAAATAAGTGAAGAGAAATTTCATTTTTTTAATTTTATTGATTATTTAAAAAGATTATCTATAAATATTAAATTCCACTTGAGTACAAGTCCAGCATTAAAAAAAAAGAAAAACAAACAAACAAACAAACCCTGGGTTGAGAAATAAAACAGCAAAGTAATTTTGATGAGATCCTTAAAAATCTATTAAAATACAAATTTATCAACTGCAATGAAGTTTTGGTTTTTGGAGAAATAGTTTCTAGAATTGATTTTAATAATAGATGATTTCATTTTATTTTTCTTCTCTTTCAAAGAAACTCCAGTTTAGATGAGAAAATTAGCACTAAGTCAAATTGATTAAAATTATTTCCTTTGATTTTAGGTGACAGCATATAAAGGAATGCAAATAGTTATCTCTAGCTATTTTCATTTGTTCTCTATTTTTTAATGAATTCATAACTATAATTAGCATAGCAATTGTCAAATAGAAAAAGAGTGAAAAGTTTTTGGAATAAGAAACAATATTTTACCTAGTGTCTGGCTAGTAAACAGAAATTATTTTTAACATTTACTGAATAAGTGAACTGATAGAGAAATAGACATTTCATTATATTCAGACAAATTACGATAATTCAGTTATGATTATTAGGTAAAAAATAAAAAGCTGTATTTTTGATAATTCATCATTTCCATTTGAAATATTTTACACCCCTACAAACTTTTTTAGTAGAAGGAAATACATATATGTTACATGATTGGTTAAAGTCATTTTTGAAGTGAAGTTATGAAAATTTACCTAAATGAATTATTCTTAGTAACAAGATTTAAGGTGTCATCCTAAACCATTCAAACAAACAAAAAAATTCTTGGGATAATACATCAGTCTTAAAAATTAAATAAAGATGTTATTCCTAACTCTATAAAGAAAATGAAGAATTGGAGAGAATGTATATCAATATAACCTGGTACATTTCCTTATATCTGTTAACTCATTCTTAAATAAAAACTGTGAGATATCTTTTTCTAAAAAGACTTTGTTACCAAAAATAAGATAAAGTAGGTCTACTTTATAATGAGGGTATATGTTTCAAGTTTTATAAAATCATGTGGCTCTTTTGTGTCTGTGCATATTCTTCTCTTCCTTTTTTTAAAGTTTGCTATTTTAGAATGTAAAAAATATTAATAGTTCTATAAAATCAGAATTTATGGCATGCTACCACACATGATCATCTCTTTCGTGTTCATTTATATCATTCATTTCTATAAATACCCCTTCTTGTTTCAGGGTATACTGAAGACTGCTCAAAATTTTAGATATCTGACAGAATAAAGATATTGAGGACATAGCAAATCTAGTGGCTCAAACAGAAATCAACTTAAGAAACCTTGCTCCATTACATTTCCTCCTCCTTCTTTCAAAATAATGCATTCAAAGATTATAGGATAGGGCCTCCCTGGTGGTGCAATGGGTTGGGCACAGTTCTATGGAGCTGTTGGCAGCTGTGGAGGTGTGAGTTTGATACCCAACCAGGAAGATTCCCACATGGCACAGCAGACCTCTCCTGCCTTGCCATCTGCTCCCCTCAGCAGTGTATTTGAGTCTATCTGCCTGTTCTGCTCCCCACACTGTCTCTGGTGAACCCTGTCACCGCTCTACACCTCTGGCTTGGACCCCAGCTTGTACAGCTTGTATACATAAATAAATAAATCTTAAAAAAAGAAAACAAAAAGATTATATGATACAGGACACTTCAATCTATATTTTGGAGTTATTAATGTTTTTTTTTTTTTGTCTCAGCAGTGAGTTTGACTTCTAGTTTTTTATTACTGAAAGACTAAAAGATGGTTTTCTCCAGTTAATTAAATTGATCTTACTTTTTTTTAATTTTGATGTCTTATTCACTCATTTCCTTTTTTAAATTCTGTAGGAGGAAAAATAGTTTCTGACTATAATTTGTTTTGCAACAGTCTAAATGTTTAACCCCTAATAATTTGCTTTAGCAAGTCAAATTTTAATGCATTTTTAAATGAACAGTAGATAGCTGCTTATCTATTTGTCCTAAATAAATTAACTTTGTATGCCTTTATAGCCCAAATTTTATATATATGGAACATAAATTTACCAAAATAAACACATCTTAATGAGATATCATCAAGTAGAGATTTGCTATTAAGTAAAAAACATTATCAGATTCACTAAAAATACTGGCATTCTGTATTTTTTTTCAAAATAACTTTAATGTAAATTTTAATTTTGATTTTTAATTGTGGGAATAAAACATGAATTAATGGAATATTTTAAGATATCAAAAATAATGAAGGAAAATCAAACTGTAACCTGTATATTCAGTTACTAACATATTTAATATTTGAGTCTACATAAAAACAATTCAAGAAACACAGGGACAAACATTATTATACTCAAAGTTTGAAACCTTTTTAATTATAGCATAATAAGTTTAAATTCTGTGTCAATGAATACGAGTGGAAATAATTTTAGTGTACAAGTAATGGTCCATAATGTATTTCCACAAACTTCTATTTTAGACACTTGGTGCAAACTAGAAACACTATATTATAAATAATGCCACCAAATATCTTTGTATTTATATCTTTGTAATAATTGCTGTTGTTTTATGAATATTTGCTGGTTATAATTTCTGATTCAATAATTATGAACATTTTAACTCTTATAAAAAAGCTATTACCCTCCAATAAATGTGTTAAATTTACTTGCTTTCCAGCATAGCGTTCATAAACACTTAATTTTTGAGAGCATCAGATACTTACATTATTATAATTTTTCCAAAAAGTCTGAATTCTGACTTCTACTCTATATTATCATTATGTAAAAGGAAATAAAAATTTTGATATTTGAAATTCCTCATGTAATTGAATGATAAAATCATGTACTTTGTTTATATTTTATTCTATGCATTCTATAACATATAGAGTAGGCATGGCAGAAGAAAGTAACACAATGTTGGATAAGCTATCAAATGTAAACCACAGATGGAAAATTAATAATAAAATAAGTGAACAGAGCATCAGCGATAGTTTAATATACACATAACCGGGTTCCCAAAGTATCAATAGAAGAGAAAGATGAGTTATATGGGAACAGCTCTTCTGCCCACCTGTGACTCCTCAGATGTTTTGCTTTGCAAACTTTCCTTTCAGGGGCAGCTTTTCTGCCCACTTGTGTCTGCAAGTGCCCTTTATTCTTCTCTCCCTTTTTATAATAATCCTACCCTTTTTGATATAAAAGAAAGAAAGCTGGATTTGAAGGGCATATATTTGAAGGATAATGACCGAAATTCACAAAATTTTCAGGAAAAAATAAAAATATTTTTTCAGTTAAAATAAATAAGCACAGTGCTAGAAACATGAGACACTAAACCAAAGAATGGCATAATCAAGTTTCTCAAAATAAGGAAAAAATACTAAATTTTAAAATATTCAAATGAAGGGAAACGTTTCATACACAGTAGCAAATAACAGATATTCATCAGAATATTGTAAATTCAAAGATCATATAGCAATATTTTCAACCTGCTGAAATGCAAACAAAACAAAACAAAAATTGTCAATTTAGAATTCTATGTCAATCCTAAACGTTTTCAAATTACAGTATCAGACAAAGATAGTAGAATAGAAATGTCTAAGTTAATATTATATATCAAATCCAATTAGGTACAAAATTAATTTTACAAGAACAACTGCAATTCATTACAGGTGTGTAACATAGTTTTCACAGTCAGCAATTAATCTACAATCTTAATGTAATTGACAATAGTAATAGCCTAAAAGAAAAAAAAATTATCAAATGGCAGAATAATAAGTTGATGCACACACAAAAAATTCATTTGACAAATTTCAAATCATTCAAGTAAAATATTTCAACATACTGGGAACAGAGTACCTCTTCAATAAAATAAAAAGAATCTCAAAAAAATTCTATGCTCATGGTTATAATTAATGGTGAAAGTTTGAATGTTTTTCTTACAGTAGGTCTGCTCTTAGTACTCTGTTTACAACTTAGTGCTGAAACTTCTAATCGAAATGATACTTGAAGGAGAAATAAAATATTTCCATATAGGAAAAAAAGGTGACATGAGATTTGCAATTTTCTATATAGAAAGTACCTAGAAATATTCTATATACATATATAATTACACCTACACCCAACAGAATGTGTAAATATGTCATCATTCAAATATACATATAAGAAAAATCCAAATATCTAAACAAACATATTTTCCAAGAATAAATTAGGTAAGGTCAGATAAAGTAAGATAATCATAAAGAAATAAATTGTACTACTTCATACTGATAACATTCATGTAGATAATGTAGTTTAAAACACAATATAATTTAAAATTTCTTCACACAAAATTATCTTGGAGGTAGTAGAACTGCCTAAAATTATTTACTGCAAACTGACCTGCACATAAGAAAATATTATTTTATTTATTTATTTTGTAAAATATTTATTTATTTAAGCAGACAAGGTTGGGTGCAGGCCAGAGGTGAGGGGCAGTGAGAGGGTTTACCAAAGACAGAGTAGGGAGCAGAACAGGCAGATCGACCAAAATACACTGCTGAGGGGAGCAGCGGGCGAGGCAGGAGAGGTCTGCCGCGCCATGTAGGAATCCCCCCGATGGGCATCAAACCCATGCTGCAGCTGCCACAGCTCCACAGCACTGTGCTTAACCTGTTGAACCACCAGGGAGGCCCGCACATAAGAAAATTTTAAAGGAAACCTCTCAGGTTATAGAAAAATAGTTTCAGAGCCTCCCTGGTGGCAAAAGTTAAGTCTCAGCGCTATGAAACTGTCTGCAACAACTTCAGCATGAGTTTTATCCCCAAACAGGGAGCTTCCCTCATGGCGCTACAGACCTCTCCTGCACTGCCTGCTGCTCCCCGTGGCAGTGTATTTCTGTCTATCTGCCTGTTCTGCTCCCCACTCTGTCTTTGTTGAATCCTCTCAACCCCCACACCTTGGGCCTACACCCCAGTTCTTGTATGCATAGTTAAATAAATATTTTTTAAAATAACAAAGTTATGGAAATAACCTAAGTGCTCAAGGAAAGATTAGTGGATCAGGAAGATACGATGTACATACATAATACAATGCTATTTGGCTATTAAAGAAAAATAAAGTCTTGTCATTTGCAACAACATGGACAGGAGGGATAATGCTAAACAAAATCAGTAAGAAGGATAAAAACAATTATCAGATGGTTTAACTTATGTGTGACATTTAAAGAAACAAAACAAAGAGTCAGAAAATAAGTCAAACAAAAACAAACTCTAGAACTCTGACTGTAGATTTGATGCTATTGAAGCAAACAGGAGGAGAGGGAGAGTAGAGAGTAAGGTGGTGGAGACCCAATGGGCTATGGTGTAAGCCTATGGATATGGTAACATATATCTGAAGGTTGTGATCCTGTATCTCTAAATCATGAGAAATGTTAAAACCAATTTTACCTCAATAAAAATAAATAGAATAATGGTCAAAACATTACAATTAAAAGTTAGCGTTTGTAAGATCAATTAAAAATCTATATCCACCTTATAAGAAATCCACTTAAATTTAAATTTATAATTTCAAATTTAAAAGATGGGGCTTCCCTGGTGGTGCAACTGGTTAAGCGCAGCACTATAAAGCTCCAGAGCCACTGCAGCACTAATTCAATACCCGGCCAGGGAGATTCCCACATGGCACAGCAGACCTGTCCTGCCTCGCCCGCTGCTCCCCTAAGCAGTGTACTTCAGTCAATCTGCCTGTTCTGCTCCCTGCTCTGTCTCTGGTGAATCCTCTCACCACCCTACACCTCTGACCTACACCCCAGCTTGTATGCATAAATAAATAAATCTTAAAAAAAAAAAAGATGGGAAATGGCATGCAACACTAGTCAAAGACTAGTTGGAAAGGGTACATTAATTGAGATACACAAATACAAAATAGTATAATACAGAGAAGATTTTTGAGTAAATAATATTACTATTGGCTAAAAATATCATGGCATAAAGCCAAAGGGATTCAGCAATAGTAGAACAATTCTAAATAATTATGCACATGACAGGGTTTCAAAATAAATGAGGCAAAAACTGAGAACTGTAAGTAGAAATTATATATCCTATGAACTTGTACATAAAAATCCTAATCAAATGTTGGCACCTCAAGACCAATAACTTATAACAAATGTGAAACACCATGACTTACAGAGTTTATCTCAGCATTTAATGTTGGTTTAACATTAGAAAAGTTGATTTTTGTAATTCATCATTTTAGTACATTACTTAAAAAAAATCCTCTATAGAGCCAGTGAAATAATTTTACAAAATCCAATAATTATTCCTGATGAATCTTTCTGCTCACCAGTAACAGAACAAAACTCTACAATATATTGAAGCTATCCATAAAAAATATAGTTAATATTGGCTTTAGTTGTTGAACACTGAATACTTTGTCTCTAAATTTAGAAATAAAACATGGGTACTTGCTCTCATCATTTCTATTTAGCATTGTCTTAGAAATTTGAGATAGTGCAAATGATTTTAAAAAGCCAGAAAAATAAATGAAAGACATGCATATTGGAAATGGGAAAGGGACTAATGTTTTTATGCACAGATGATATGATCATCTATATAAAAGATCTGCTAAGGGTTTACAAAGAAGTTAACAGAACTAAGTAAATTTAGCAAGATTTACAAATACAGAATTTTAATTTTCCTTACTAGCAAAGAAATATCACACATTTATTGAAAAACATATTTTAATAGTACCAGAAATATGAAATAAATAACTGGAAAAATATTCTTGGTTTCTGAGTCTGAAGATTCAGTATCTTCAAGATATTAATTCTCTCAAGGTTGATCTGTAGATTATATACAATCCCAATCAAAATACCATCAATACTTAAAGCTAAATTGTCAAGTATAACTTCATATAAACATGTAAATAATCTAAAACATAATCAAAAAATTAAAATAATAAAACTGCAGATTAGTAATATCTGACTTCACATAGGTTAAAGTTACATTATAAATCTTTACTTACTTAACAGTTTATTTAAAGTATAATATCGTCACAAGGAGAGTCAAAGCATCTAAGTGTACCTGAATGTAGCCTCCTGAAATAAACCTATACATACATATAATTTTGACACTTGTACTAATGTGATTTTTTTAAGATTTATTTTTTTTTTATTTATACATACAAGTTGGGGTACAAGCCAGAGGCATGGGGCGGCGAGAGGGTTCACCAGAGACAGAGCGGGTAGCAGTACAGGCAGATCAGAAATACACTGCTGAGGGAGGCAGCAGGCAAGGCAGGAGGGGTCTGCCGCGCCATGTGGGATTCTCCCCGGCCGGGCGTCGAACTCGCGTCGCTGCTGCCAACAGCTCCACAGCGCAGCCTGGTACTAATATGATTTTTTGACAAAATTATAAAGGTAATCCAGTGGAGAATAGTATCTCTTTAAATGAATTGTACTGGAACAGTTGAATAGAAATATGTAAATAATGAATTTTAATCAATTATGACACCATATACAAATATTTAATTGAAATAAATCAAAGTATAAATGTAAGCCTAAATCTAACTATTCTAGAAGCTTGAATTAGAGACTTTTTTTAGAGATTATAAAACCAGTATCTATACAATTGATAAATTATGATTTATCAAAATATAAAAATTATTCAAAATGTTTTTCAATGGATGATCCAGACACACACTGGGAGAACATATATCTTGTTAAGTATATATCTGATGGGCCTCCCTGGTGGTGCAGCGGTTAAGCGCTGCGCTGTGGAGCTGTTAGCAGCGGCGACGCGAGTTCGACGCCCAACCAGGGAGAATCCCACATGGCGCGGCAGACCTCTCCTGCCTTGCCCGCTGCTCCCCTCAGCAGTATATTTTTGATCTGCCTGTTCTGCTACCCACTCTGTCTCTGGTGAACCCTCTCGCTGCCCCACGCCTCTGGCCTGTACCCCAGCTTGTATGTATAAATAAAAAAAATAAAAAAATAAATCTTAAAAAAAAGTATATATCTGATAATGGATTAACAACTAGAACTTACAATGTTAAAACATAGTAAGAACATTAGCAACCTAAAAAAAATGGAAGATTAGAACCAATACTTCACCGAAGAAGATAAACAGTGAAACCTAAGCTCATGAAATGTTTCACTTTACTAGATCCTATAGAAATTCAGATGAATACCACAAACGGATACCACTACAGATGTCAGAATGACTACAATTAAATAGCCAAAGATAAAATTATTCACAAAGACTGAGAAATTGGAAATATCATGCTTGTGAAAATGTAAATTAATGCAACTACTAAGCACAACAGTAATAATTTCTTTTTGGCACCGTTTAAACTATTTCTAGCCAATCACACTTGAAGGTTAGAAACCTTCTATCTGAAGTGAGCACTTGTTTCTCTCAGTCCTTTTCATTTATCACTGTCCACTCACAGAAAAGTGCAGGAGACAGTGATAGCATTATGTTGACGGCTGTAAGTACTTTCTTCTCAAAACACATGCCTATGGTTCTGTGACTGTACAAAACTAAAAAGGCAATTGCCATGACGCTTATTTTTCTCTCTCAGGATATCCAGGCAAGAAAACAAGTTCTGTCCATCTTTGAGATTGTCTCAACATACTTGTATTGCAGTTCATTATCAAAGTTAAAAAAAAAAAAAAGTCTCATGTTTGTCATTGTTTCTATTGCTTCCAAGATTCAGTAAGTCAATAGGGTAGGCTACACGTTTATAAGATTTATTTAAGTAAGGAGTGCTTGGCATTATCTGTCCTTTGAATGTCTAATGAAGAGATTTTAGCAGATGGGTTCCAATTTATAACAAGAACCTGCATACTGGATTATGAAACATAGCCTATTAAGAACTTACATAAACACAGGCTATAATGCAATGCCAAAACAAATCATTTTGGCATGTTTTAAAAATACAAGGGGTTTCTTCAAATATTATCAGGAATAAGTCACTTGGTGTTTCAGGTTCATACATCAATGTAGTTGCTGTCACTATGAAAAATTGAACTTTTTGTTTACTTAAAATTTGAAATGCTGTGATTTGTACTTGAAAAATGAGGCGGGAAAAATGAATGTCCTTTTTTTGGGTGTGAAAAATGGGTGTTTTATTAGAGCATGTTAGTGAAGAGTGCACTCATCTGCACTGTTAAAGCAGTATTTACAACTGAAGGCCACTTCCATTGCACAACGAACAGGCCACTGGGGACAAGAGGAGCAGAATTACTTGGGGAGCTGATGAAAACAGGAGCCAAGAGTACAGCATGGGTCCTGAACTGAGCCGCTTCTCAGTCCCTATCTACATGGAATGGATAGATGTATCATGAAGTCAGAATCATATTTCACAGCAGCATGAGACTCCCCAGTTAGAATGCATCTGTTAATAATAAAAATTTCCCTTCTGGAATGAGGTTTAATAGTTCTTGTTCATGCTTTAAATAAGAGATCCCAGCAATAAATCAGCATTATGATTTTAGTAGGTAGTAACATATAAAATATAATGTTTCTGGCATTTAATTTGGTCAAAATTAAGTGAAAATCTTCACCCAAAGGGACAGATTGATAAAGTAATAATTACAAGCATACAATCTTAAGAAATGTTATACTTTGTGCATTCTGGAGTACCATTAAATTTAACATACATATTAATTTTATTTTCATAACAAGAAATATTGAATTATTTTATTTGACTTCAGAAGCCAAATATCTGTTTCAAATAAAACTTATCATAATAAAGTTTGCACACTTACTGTATTTTGCAGCATATTTTTATATTTCTTTAATGAATTTCATTAGTAAATAATTTGAAAAAATCATTCACTAAGCTATTATTTTATATAAACACTTCTATTTATAGACTTAAATGAGTGATTTTAATCATATTTCTATGTCAATTCAGTTAAATTTTTCTCATTCCCCCTACAACCTATCTATACAGATATACAAGACATACACATATATATGCCTATTGAAATGATGGACAACTGATCTGATCAGAGAAATATAAATACAATGAAGCCTTAAATTATTATTTTTTAATATATATTTTTTATTGTTATTCATGTCTTTTACATTTTGTATTCCCCTTGGGTAACCCACCACCAATTCACCCATGATCCATCTCCGTGGTCCCTTGTGTTCTTTTCTATTCCATTTTGTGCCCTTATCCTCCCCTCCCCCTGACCCCCCTTCCCGCTGAGTGTCTCTCTCCTATTTGGTTTCCTTATAGTCCTGTTATAAATGAAACCTTAAATTATATGCAAAGATGCAATGCAATTTTAAAAACGGTTGGAAAACAAGTTCTCTGACTTGCATTTTATCTGTATATATACTTAATCCAATATATTACAAAAAGTATATCCTCAATTAGTATCCACTGAAGTATTAAGGAAAAAAAATGATGCTAGAACCAACATAACAACTGAGCACTATTACAGATAGCATCCACAGTCTGGTGTGCCGGGTTCATAACGCTCACTGATTCTCATAGGTCAACATAGACAGATTACCCTCTTTCGGCAGAAACATGAACAATTTACACTGAGCCATAGATTATGTATTCCTAATCCTATGTATTAATGTTAACTTTAGGTTTTTGAGACTTTTTACTAGGCCGAACAATGGTATTTATATTCTGATAACAGTGAGTTTCTTTTTTAACATTAATGACTGCAAATTTATAAATGCATTGTGGAAAATATACTGATACTGTATGGAATTGTCATTAATCAACATAATTGACAAATTGCATTAACAGTTTATTTGTTGAGTAACCATTATGCTCCTAAGTGAATATTCCTTGTGTTCATGGTATACAATCTGTTCATCCTGTAGGCCTATTATATTGCTAATTTGTTTTAAAGATTTTGGTTTATGTTTATATTATTTTCTAAGGAGAATGCCTGACAAAACAAAACACATGTAAAACAGTTTTACAAAACTGTCCCAAGATTAAGTCTTTCCAAAAGTAAAGCATACCACTAAACTCTTTTCTACGATTTCTATTTACCAATAACAAACTACAGACATTTTTAAGAAAAGTAAGTTACAAAATTATCTCAATGCATTGTTACAGACAAATTGAAACATGGAACATTGCTGTAGATCCTCTGATTAAATGAATTAAATAAATGTCAAACTACTTTAATTGCTGTAGTTTTATAATATGCCTTAATATACGATAGCATAAGACCTTCAACATTGTTCTTTTCCTTAAAAAAATCCTGACTATTCTGGTATTTTTACATGTGAACTTTATAATTTGATAATTGCTTCAAAAATGGGATAATATTAAAATTACAAGCTATATAGTAATATGTTAATATGAAGAGAAAGTAGGAATCTGTTAACACTGGTCAACAGTGAGACCATAACTGACTTAAAAAAAGCCCTTATCTGTAGTAACTTGGTGTGCTGATCATGAATATAACCCTGAATATTTGTTATTATCTCTCATTTTGAAGATATTTCATATAATTCATTTTATATGTTTCACTATGTAAATTTATCCAGTAGGACTGCAACGGCATCCTAAATCAGCCTAGAATGATGGAATATCACATCACATTGCATAATACCATCATGCACACATCATCCAGGGTTAATTGCATCATTTTCTGATGCAATGCAATACTGCTGCCAGGCAGCTGTTGAAGTAAGCTGATGTCAGCAGTGCACTATATAAAGACTTGTCAGAAAGGTTGAGCATTGAAAATATTTCAGACTTTGTGCAAGGCAGTTTAAGTTACTGTTCCATAGAAATGTTATTATTTTATCCATTTAGTTACAATACAAAACAGTCATGCCTCAAAAGTGTGTTAATAGCGTGGACAACTGCTCTATTTGTGGGGAAGTGACATTTTCCAGCCAGAAGAAAAGTGTCACTTCTCAAGTGAAGAAGGCTTCTCATCTTTACTTCGGTTGCAAGGTTGGTGACCAAGACAAGCCTTGGGACCGCATATATGCCATGCTACATGTGCAACACAGCTTTCACAGTGGTTAACTGGCAAAAGACCATCAATGCCGTTTGCAGTCCCCATGGTGCTGAGAGAGCCAAGCAACCACATAAAAGACTGTGCCTTCTGCTTGGTTTCTCCTCTTTCTGGCAGAATAACGAAGCAAAAGAGGTCAAGAATAATCTACCCAAACATTCCGTCTGCATTGAGATGACCGGTTCAACAACTTGTTGCAGGGTGATGTGGAACAAGCATGGAATGCCTTTCACCTAGTGTCTACAAATTTTCTTGGGAATGTTACGGTAGAAAACTACAGGGAACTAGTAGTGACTGCTGATGCAATATCAGAAACTTGGATGTGATATGTCTGTAAAGATCCACTTCCTTCATTCCCATCTGGATTTCTTCCCTGAAAACGGTGGTATGGTTAGTAATGAACATGGTGAACGTTTTCATCAAGATATCACATCAATGGAACAAAGAAACTAGGGGAAATGGTCCACTACAATGCTGGCTGACTACTGCTGGACACTCCCCAGATATGCTCTTGAATAGCTGTACAAGAGACAAGTGAAGAAATCTAAGAAGTAATCTATGACTTGATTTTTTACAGTTATTAACTGCAGGTCTATTACTATTGGCTTGCATTTTGTGATGTAAACATAAATTTATTGCAGATTACAAAAAAATAAACTAGAGGTAAATTAGAATTTGTCATATTTGTGTTGAGCACATACAAATTGATAGGAAATGACTAATTTTATTTCAGAAATATGACTTTTGTAAAAATCTGTTGACCAATGATTGGCATCAATTCATTGCAGATTACAAAAACATCTAGAGGCAAAATTATAATTTGACTGTCATATTTGTGTTGAGCTTATATAAATTGATAAGAAATGACTAATTTTATTTCAGTGATATGACTTCTGTAAAAATCTGTTGACCAGTACAATTCATGAATGTAATATAGTCATACAATATTTAAGGCCTCTGATATCCCTGAAAAATGCTTTTATTTCATTTTCAAGTATTGGTCTTAAAACTTTTAAGGTAGATTAATTTTAAGATATTTGATGTCTGTCAATGTAATTTTAACTATATTGTGTATTATGAACACACTAAACAAAGAAGAGTTGTTAATTTATAGTTAACATTACACAAAGTAGACACGAAGACTGGAAGCATTACTAAAATAAGATAAATTTGCCAGTGATTAAAAGGCAGAAGTAGAGAATCATATAGTTCTAAAGTATCCCCTTCACTCCAGCTCTGAAAATCTATATTGCCAGAGCAAGCCTATAATGCTATTCATTTATGCTATGTAACTGATCCTTTTTTATTCCTTTATCATGTGAAAAATAAGCATTTTTGAACTTGATAATGTGGTAGCATGCATTTCCTTGAACTCCTTTTTTGATTTATTATTTTTTTAAACAGAAGCTATTTGAAATTTTCAGTTTAAAATAACAAAAATAAATCAATGTAATTCATTACAGTAACAGAAACATAAAAATTATGTGATCATATTAATAGATGGGAAATAAATAAATCATAAAATTATCATTATTGGAAGGTTACATGATAATATACATAAGGGAGTCAAAAGACTCCCTAAAAAATAATTGAAATATATTTGCAAAGTGGTACGTTATAAAGTGAATGTAGAAAAATGACTTTTGTTCTTATATGTAAACAATGCATTAAAAGAGAAAGATATCAGGAAAATAATCCCATTTACAATTTAATCAACAACAATTAAACACCTACAAGAAAATTAACATAGAAGATACATGTTCTGTACAATGATAATTTTAAGATTATTGTAAAAAGAAATAAAAGGTGATACAAAAGAATAAAAAAAAAATCACTGCTCATGGATTGGAAGAATTATTGTTATAAAGTGGCCATTGTACTCAAAACACTATACAGATAAAATGCAGGTATTCTTCAAAGAAAGAGAAGAAATATTTATGAATTTCAAAGGAATTTCATGAGTATGGAATTTCATGGATATGAAAAGCAATTCTGACAAAAAAGAGGAAGAAATATGGTATCACACTCTCAGACTTCAAAATATACTAAGAAACCAAAATAATCTGAAAAGCATGGAATAAAAACAAACACACAAATGGAACTGAATTCAGAGCCCCCCAAAAAAGCCCAGTTTGCTGTGTTAACCTACAACAAAGTTGAAAATGAATATGCATTGGAGAAAGCAAAATTTCTTCAATAAATAATGTTGGAAAAACTGAACAGACACATGCAAAGAATTAAACTAAAGTACTCTCTCACAAGCTATCAAAAATTAACTAAACAATGGATTTAGGTCTTGGATATAAGACTGAAACTATAAAATACATAGAAGAACACATAAGAAAAACAATCGATGGCATTGGCTTCGGGGAGGTTTTTGTGAATTTGTCTGTAACAGCAAGAGTAGAAAAAGAATATAAGCAAATAGGACTAATAAGCTTCTGCACAGTAACATAATATACCACTAAAAAAAAAATGCCCTACCAAATGGGAGAATATATTTGCACATTATACATCTGAAATGGGACTAATATTTAATAATCTGCAGACCCTTCCTCCCAAAAAGAAAAAAAAAAATGAAGATGAATAAACCAATCCAAAAACAAAAAGCAGAATTGCTAAGCACACTTTCCAAAGCAAGTATCCAGATGGCTGACAGGTTCATGAGAAAAAGCTAAGTATCACTTGTTAGGAAAATGCAAATAAAAACACAACAAGATATCAACTCACACCTGTGAGAATAGCCATTACATATTTTTTTAAAAAGAAAGAAAGAAAAGAATGTTGGTGAGAAAGTACAAAAAAGAACCTATATACACTGTTGCTGCGAATGTAGATGGGTCCATCCCCTACAGAAAAAATTATGGAGATTTCTCAAAATATTAAAAATAGGTTTACCAAATGACACAGCAATTACACTTAAGCATCTATCCAAATAATGCAAAAAAAAAAAAACACTTATTTTAAAGTATAAATGCACTCTATGTTAGCTGCAACACTATTTACAATAACAAAGTGATGGGAGCAGCTTAAGTGCCCAAGGACAGAAAAGTAGATTAAAAGATGTGGTATATATACACAATGGACTACAACTCAGCTATAAAGCAAGATGAACTCTTGGCATTTGCTACAACATGGATGGATCTGGAGGTGAAATAAGTCAGAAAGTGAAGCACAAATACTGTGTGGTTTCACTCATATTTGGAAAATAGAGAATCAAAACAAAGGATTAGACAAAAGCAAGCTAACAATAAACATTAGAAATATGGCTGTGGAATTGAGGCCACTAAATAGAGTTGATAGATAGTAAATTGGGTATAGGGCCATTTGGGCTATGGAGGAGGCTTGTGGTTGCCGTGGGGTAGATATGGTGAAAAACATATATCTCAAGTATGATCCTATACCTCTCAATGATATGAAGTTATTTATATTTTTAAAATTTTTTAAAGATTGATTTAGTTACGCATACAAGAGCTGGAGTGTATGCTAGAGGTGTGGGAGGTGAAAGGATCCACCAGAGACATAGTGGAGAACAGAACAGACAGATTGACTGAAATATACTTCTGAGGGGAGCACTGGGCGAGAGAGGAGAGGTCTGCTAACCACGTGGGTTAGCTCCCTGTTTGGGGATCAAACTCTTGCTGTGGAAGCTGCAGATAGCTGCATAGTGTTGAGACTTAACCCCTTGTGCCACCAAGGAGGCTCGGTATGAAGTTATTTAACCCAATGTTACTTCAATAAAATACAATAAAATTAAACATTGATGAAATTTGAGAGGGGAATCAGGCAATAATATAATTTGTTTTAATTATTTTTTTTCTTTGAGGAGTTTAGTTTGGAGTCTTTAATTAAATGAAATGTACACATTGCCATTTTTTTTCCATTAATCACATTCATAGTTCATTAGTTGACTTCACATAATATCTAGTAAGATATCTCAAGTCATGTTTTGAAGCCTATTTAAACATGTCCTAGTTAAGGAATTTTTATATAACATCAAAATTATTTAATACATACAATTGATCATTTGACCTATTATTACTTTTATTCATTTCAAATATTTTTAGGGCTAAGTGAGTGACTTGACATTTGAAATAGTCTTATAGTGAAATCAACAACAGGGACATAAGTGATCTTCAAAATGATATTTGAAATTAATTGTAGACAAATTATTAGATTGAGATTTTTCCTAAACAAACACGTTCCTGTAGAGTTATCTTACATAAGTAGGGCATTCAAATAAATATTAGTGCAGTTATGGTTTAGCTTTCCTTGAAGACTCTCTAGAATTACAAATGAATACGTATCATCAATAAAGCTACAGAAAATCTTTCCTTTGTGCTGCTAAATAATGATTTGACCTAAATTTGGCATCTTTTTTCCAACGTGCCTATGCAAAGAATTTTAAATTATTTAAATACTTACTAACATTAATATTTAATATTTTTTATTTTTTTCTGCTTTTCTAAATTTCTAAGACCAAATAAATATTTTCCCTTAATACTGTGTTTTAGGGCCTCCCTGGTGGCGCAGCGGTTAAGCACTATGCTGTGGAGCTGTCGGCTGCGGCAGCGCGAGTTGGATGCCCAGCCGGGGAGAATCCTACATGGTGCGGCAGACCTCTCCTGCCTCCCCCGCTGCTCCCCTCAGCAGTGTATTTCTGATCTGCTTGTTCTACTACCCGCTGTCTCTGGTAAACCCTCTCGCCGCCCCACGCCTCTGGCCTGTAACCCAGCTTGTATGTATAAATAAAATAAATCTTTAAAAAAAAATACTATGTTTTATTCTTATACCTTGAACTTTGAAATTGTTAGAAATTATCATGACCAGATGATAGTCCTTTGATAAAAATATAATTAGCTATCAATAAGATCTTACGAAATACAACTATGGGTAGAAAAACTTGGCGAACATCAAGAGCATTTAAAATTCTAGGAGAAAAACTTGCAATTCTCTCGTTTATTTTATTTGCCCCCTATGTATTTTAAGTGCCAGTTTCCTTGAAGAAGAGGAAATAAGTTCAATTAGGATTCCTAAATATTCTCTTTCCAAACAGAAATGCATAATTTATAAAGTAATTTTGGAAATCACGGTGACCATGGTTATTCATTCCTGTTTCTGTTTCTGTTATAAAAACAGCAGGTGTGCTTGTGGAGGAGAGTGAAGGGTAGGTGTTAGCATCTGTGAGGACAAGCATTTCTCTGTTTAGATGACAGAAGTTGTTGTATTTTCTTCCTGTCACAGCCCTAGGACTAGTAGATGCATCACACACTTTAAAAAAAATTGTCTCAACCACTTCACTTTCATGAAAGACTTACATTTGTACCTATTTTCACTAGTCACATGAAACCCCAGTAGGATTGTACCTTTGACACAAAAGGCAAAAAGCGAACACAGCTTCAGTGCTCTTTTATTGCCTAAGTCAGTGAGCCTGGTAACACTAGTTTCCTGCCCTAGAATCTGCTTGATACTGTCTACACATTTATCAGATCACTCCCACATTTATTATATTTAATTCTTCCTTGGTTCACTCCATCTCTCTTATCCCTGCTTTCTTGACATTTATTGCCTTTTCTAATAAAATATGCCTAAGTTTATGCAGCAGTTCTGATTTCTGACAGTCATATACGTTTTCAACATGTTTTTTTTTCCTATTCTAACTTTCTCAAAGAACAATAGTCTCAAACTGCTAAACATGGAGCTTCCATACGACCCAGCAATACCACTTTTGGGAATTTACCCAAAAGACACAAAAACACTAATCCGAAAGGATACATGCACCTGTATGTTCACTGCGGCACTGTTCACAATAGCAAAGGTATGGAAGCAACCTAGATGTCCAAAAATAGATGACTGGATCAAGAAGATGTGGTACATATACACAATGGAATACTATTCAGCATTCAAAGAAGATAAACACATGCAATTTGCAGTGACATGGATGGAATTAGAGGGGATCATACTCAGTGAAATAAGCCAGAAAGAAAGAGAAAACTATCGAATGGTTTCACTTATAACAGGACTATAGGGAAACCAAATAGGAGAGAGACAATCAGTGGTGGAAGGGGGGGGGGAGGAAAAGGGCACTAAATGGAATAGAAAAGAACACAAGGGACCATGGAGATGGATCACGGGTGAATTGGTGGTGGCTACCCAAGGGGAATACAAAATGTAAAAGACATAAATAACAATAATATACTATTGTAGGAAATTGAAAGTTCAAAAGTCAGCAATGATGTCCTAATCAAAAGCATTGCTCTATAGCCAATATAATCAATATCTTAGCATGAATGAGTATTGAAAATTCAGACAATCACAAACAGGTGTTTTCTTTTCTTTTTTTTTTAAAGATTTATTTATTTATGCATGCAAGCTGGGGTACAGACCAGAGGTGTGGGGCAGCGAGAGGGCTCACCAGAGACAGAGTGGGGAGCAGAACAGACTGACTGACTGACGGAAATACACTGCTGAGGGGAGCAGCGGGCGAGGCAGCCGAGGAATGCAGGGCCATGTGGGACTCTCCCCGGCCGGGCGTCAAACTCGCATTGCCGCTGCCAACAGCTCCATAGCACAGTGCTTAACCACTGCGCCACCAGGGAGGCCCGCATACAGGTGTTTTCTTTATACTTAGAGTTCTGAAGAGTATCAACATTAATGGTAGACATTTAGTTGTGCATTTGGAACAAAATTAATTTTTCTCTACATCTTTAAACAGGATTTGGTATTTTCAAACTATTGCATGAAGTGTCCAAAAGAAAATTATTTGGCAATCACATTTTTGAAATGACAGTGACATAAAATAAGTTCAAAGTTGCTTCTCTCAGGATTACATCAGTGAGGACATCGACAATAAAATACATAATGATATTTAACTTTAAAACTGCTTATACTTGGGCAAACAAACTTGGAAAAATAGTGTTAGCCATTATTGGTGAATGTTGCAATAAATCACTTGTGTGTAAAATATTCAACATATCTTAAGTCCTGCAAACTGGCAACTGCTCAAAGTTAAAATTGCCAAATGCTCTAGATTTATTTCCTTTAATTAATACCAAAATTGGTATTTGATATGTGTGCATGCCTAGAAACCTAGAGCAAAAAGTGCAAACTCATTTTCTTTCAAAGAAATGTTCCATTGTCTCAGTGGAATTCTGAAATTTAAATGCAAACCTCTGAAGTTAAACAACTATGTTTCTGATTATTATAGAGCTTCACCATGTTATGTGTGCATACAGTTAAAAAAAATCCATATAAAGCTCTTTCTTTGTTGTCACATAGGAAACAGTAAATTAATTTTTGCCTTTGAATTATGTGGAATTGAATTATACAAGAAAATCTTGGCAATGTTCCTTCTTTTAATTAATGTTTTGTCAGATCATCAATCTTACTTTCTCCCTATGAGTTAATACTCAATTTGTTTAGTGTTTACTTAAGCCCACATCTCTTTTCTAAAGAATCATTCTTATCTAGTTAGTTAAGATGTCTCCAAGCAGCATATCAAAAGCAATAGGGATAATTTCCCACCATATTTAACAACAGAATGAAGTGCTCATTCCTCCATATTGAAATCCAGTGTGCTTTCTTAATGAACTAGGTAGGAAACCTACAAACAAGTTTTGCAGGTAAATATAATCTGTTGCACAATATAGCCAATTGTTTGAAAGAATAATAATTTTAATAGGAGAAAACAGGTTTAATATATTGTTTACACCTCTGAGGCAATATTATTTTTCCTGCAGAAGTACAGACTGAGATGATTATTTCTCAAATTTGGCTTTGCCCATTTAAAAAGATTTATGCTGAAGATATTAGTAGGTGCAATTACCTGGAGCAGTGACTACTAAATGGACATGTCATTGATTTTTCAAAATTATGAGACGAGGTGGAACACAGCTGAAGTGGATCAAAATGTCTCAGTCCTGTTAGAAGTTCTCCCCTAGCCATGTTTTTGCTGCATATATTCAGGAAAGAATCAATCAGGTAGAAAATATTTTGGAAATATTTAGTATAACAAGCAGAAGAAAAGGAAAATATAATTTAAAAAGTGAAGTTTTATATAAAATCATAGTATAATGATGTTTTACTGAAATGTGTAAATCAATAGTAAATGACATTGACCAAGATTTAGGAATGAACTCGGCTGCAAATAAAAATGAAGGAACAGAACAGAAATATGTTTTTCACCTCTTAATTAAAAATTAGAAACATCATAAACTCCAAACTGGGTTAATATTTGGTTAGTCACATTTTCTACTCTAATCCTTAATAAACATTTGTGCATCAATTTTTACTCCTTCCTCTCTCTCTTTCTCCCTCTCTTCCCCCCTCCCTCTCTGTCTCTGTCTCTGTATCTCTCTCATCTTTGCACACACATCACCCCCTCACACACACGCAGAAAAAAGCAAAATGAATTAATGCAGACGATACTTATCTTTAAGTAGATCAGGAAAAAGTTAGGAATTATAGTTAACACTGTAGAAAAAAATAACCAATATGGTTTTGATATAGAAATTCACACATTCTGCAAATTTCATCTATCAGACAAACTAGTTTTCAAATTTTTGCTTTACTGGTTTTGAAAGTTTGTTGGTAACAAACCATTCATAATTCATAATTCATAACCATTCATAATTCATAAAACCATATCTGCCATATAATCATAAAATTTTTGGAGGTGTTAATGAGTAATAAATTTAATGAGCAACTATAAAATTGACACAATTTAATTTCCCTACATTAATATAATTTGCAGAATATCACAGGATAGTTAAAACTAAAACAAACCTGGGCCTCCCTTGTGGTGCATCTGTTAAGCGTTGCACTGTGGAGCTGTCGGCAGTGGCAACATGAGTTGGAAGCCTGACCGGGGAGATTCCCACCTGGCACGACAGACCTCTCTTGCTTTGCCCGCTGCTCCTCTCAGCAGTGTATTTCCATTGATCTTCCTGTTCTGCTCCCCACTCTGTCTCTGGTGAATCCTCTCGCAGCCCCACACCTCTGGCCTGTACCCCAGCTTGTATGCATAAATAAATAAATCTTAAAAAAAAAACTAAAACAAAACTTTTACCAAAAAAGAAAGGAAGAATATAAAGGGGGAAGAAAAAACAGAGATATCACGACTATATATTCATATTTAGATCATGAAAATATATCTTGTGGAATTTTTTAACAAATATTACAGCTATTGAACAAATATCTAGCATAGAATAGTTAGTCATGTAATATTTGTTGGTGGAAATAGCATCAATTTAGACCATCTCTCAATAAGAGTGACAAGGGAAATATTTGATAAAATGTTTGAGAAGTAGTATGTCACAGTGAGGAAGAAAAAACATGAAAGACAAACTATGTGGGTTTGAGTACAAGTTCAACCACTTATCTTGTGATCTTTGTAAGTTAATTTTGTTTCTCATTTTCCCCTTGTAAAAGAAGGACAGTATTATTTTCCTAGAGAATTCTATAGGTGTCACTTGTAAAATTCCTAGAACAATGTCTGGTATAGAGCAGACATTATGTAAGTATTAGCAACATTGTTATCATTATTTTTAATGAAATAACAACGTAAATAGAAACTCTAAAATTGAAATTGCCTACTTGAAAACATTCTTCTAAATGCTGAGATATAAACAAATCTTTCTTGTCTTCTTATTATTTTCTTCATATTCTTGTGTAATGATTCTTCTTCCCTAGACCTTCTTTAAATCTACCTGTAATCCTTCTCTTGGTTTCTGAGTATACATTCCCTTCTGTCACAAACCCTTATCTTCACAGGACCTCAGGGAACCTCACAGCTTGGGTAGGATTATCTAGCTTATACCCACCATTGTCTGCTGAAGGTGGTAGTTTTCTTATGATGACCTTTGTTAAATTCAGATTATTGCCTAACTGAATTCAGCCAGCAAGGAAATTCCCCTTTACCCCAAGTTCTTCATGACAGAGCAGCTTTAATCAGAATTGCCTCAGATGCTCCCTCTCCTCATCCCAAGAACAGTGTCTGCTGCAAAGCAGGTAGTGGGAGAAAGGTATAGCTTATTCAAATGAATTAGAAGGGATAAGGTTGAGATTGTGCTCTGCTACTTCAACAATAATTAAGTAAAAAGTTAAAATCGTATTTTCCTATATACTTAGTAAGTGCTTTGTGATTATTTTTGAAGTCATAATGCTAAAAGCTAACTATCTTCACTCAACTGATATAATGTTCTTTTAAGTATGGTTTCAAGATGTCATATTTGTTTCCCAGTGAAGTAAGGATTAGAAATCTAAAACTCTTGTAAGTATGTACTATAATTGTAAAAAAAAAATCTGAGTTATGAAATTCAATTTCTTATTTTTAATCTTTCTTTTTTTAAGATTTATTTATTTATGCATACAAGCTGGGGTAGAGGCCAGAGGAATGGGGCGGGGAGGGGGTTCACCAGAGACAGAGTGGGGAGCAGAACAGGCAGATCGTCGGAAATACACTGCTGAGGGGAGCAGCGGTTGAGGCAGGAGAGGTCTGCCGTGCCATGTGGGAATCTCCCCAGCCGGGCGTCAATCTCACATTGCTGCTGCCCACAGTTCCACAGCACAGCGCTTAACCACTGTGCCACCAGGGAGGCCCCCCAATTTCTTATTTCTAAAGAAAGAGGTGACAAACAAGGAAAGAGGTAACTCATGGATTTTGTATTATTGTACCTAATGGATGCATTGGTATGACCTTGAAGTAACATCTATATCTATATCTTTATCATCTATGTCTACATACAGAAGTAGATGATTCAGAAATACACATAGATATGTGCGTATACCTGAGTTATTATACACTCATTAAATCCTAAATTCTGTTTGCTGGGGGGACCTAAAATCAATGACAACTGAAACATAGATATGGTTTCCCCAATAATGTTCCCCAATAAAAGGAAACCAGATCTTAGGAGAAGTGGCTTGTTTCAAAGCTAGAACAAGGAATGCATAAGATATTCTGGAGTGTGTTGTGTTACCAGAAAGCCAGAAAGTGCTAAAAAAATAAATAATAGGCGCATGTCAAAATGGCACAGAAACCCCTGTGAAAGAGCTCTCAGTGGCCAAAGTTGGGAAACTATAAGCAGCAAAATAACAACAGTACTGGAATATAATCCACAGAATAAAATAAAAGTCCTTCAGTTTTTACTAACAAATTCTTGAACGAATGAAGAATGGAATAGCTCTTTTCTATAAAGAACTCTAATTAATAAACAGAATAAATAAAACAAATAGAAGGTAGTCATCAGAACACAAAACTAATAACTATTTCATGAAAGACCCATTGATGGGTGCTAAAAAATGAAATTGGGTATTTGCAAAGGTAGTTCTGCCAACACATTTAATAATGATAAAAGGGAGAAAATACTATTTCACAGTGGAGTATCTAATTTACCCACAGAATCAAGGTTAACATTCCCTATACTAAGACATAGTAATACCACATATTCCTTGAAGTGATACTGAAAAAGGCACATAAGATCTAGAAATCTTGACAAACATTATATACTGTCCATGTAATCATAAGGAACCATTACACAACTCTTTGCCCCACCCTTAAATCTTATCCTAACCAACATTCTATTCGTCACTTCTATCAGTTCACTTTTTTATATAGTTAATACATACATGATATCACAACATATTTAGCAGTCTCTGCTAGAATATGAATGAGTTCTGGAGCTCTAACATACAACAGTGTTCTATAACAAATAATAGTATATCATATGCTTTGAGGCCCCTAAGAGTCTAGATCATAAATGTTCTTACCATAAGAAATAAATGATAATTATGTAACACATTAATAGTGTCAGCTAACATTGCTAAAGTAATATTCCAATATATAAATGTATCAAATCAACACATTGAATACCTTAAGCTGATACTAAGTTACGTATCAATTACATCTGAAAAAAAAAAAGAGAAAATAGAAGATAAACACGTAGTATGGGATATTCTCAAAGATAATTGACCTGTGCTCATCAAAAGTGTCCAGGCATTAAGAAATAAAAGAAATAGGGAGAAGATGTGTTAGGTTGAAGAAGACTTAGATTGTGTTAAATTGAAGATAGAAACTAAGTGCAAAATGTTTCATGGAAAGAGAGAACAGTAACAAAAAAAAAGATGTTAATGATATATGAGAGTTATATTAAGTCTTTGGTTTAGATAATGGGATTGTATGATTGTTCATTTCTTAGTCTGATAATTGTATTATGCTTTTGTGTCATACTGACAAAGGGGGAAGCTAGTGTGTAAACAGAAATCTTTTCTGTAAGTATACAATCACATTAAGATAAAAAAAGAGGGCCTCCCTGGTGGTGCAAGGGGTTAAGTATCAGCATTATGAAGCTATCAGCAGCCACTGCAACAGGACTTCTACCCCAGCCAGGGAGCTTCCCACATGACACAGCAGACTTCACCTGGCTCACCTGCTGCTCCCCTCAGCAGTGTATTTCAGACAGTCTGCCTGTTCTGCTCCTCACTCTGTCTCTGGTGAACCCTCTCATCACTCAACACCTCTGGCCAACACCCCATTTCTTGTATGCACAAATAAATAAATCTTAAAAAAAAAAGAAAAATAGTGGAGGGTGATTTTTAAGCATAATAAGTTTTACTTCAATATTTATTCTATTTTTTATTTTTTTTTAATTTTATTTATTTATTTATTTATTTTTTTATTTATTTATGTTTACAAGCTGGGGCACAGGCCAGAAGCGTGGGGCGGTGAGAGGGTTCACCAGAGACAGAGTGGGTAGCAGAACAGGCAGATCAGAGATACACTGCTGAGGGGAGCAGCGGGCGAGGCAGGAGAGGTCTGCCGCACCATGTGGGAATCTCCTCGGCTGGGCATCGAACCGGCATCGCCTGCGGCCAACAGCTCCACAGCGCAGCGCCCAACCGTTGCGCCACCAGTCTGCAAGTGAGGTCCAGATTGTTCTCATAGGTTAATGCAATCAACTTTGATTTAAAAAATAGAATAAATATTTATTTATTATATAAATATAAATATTATATATATTATATATTATATATTATATATTATATATTATATATTATATATTATATATTATATATTATATATTATATATTATATATTATATATTATATATTATATATATTATATATATTATATATATAATATATAATTATATAAATTATATATATTATATATATAAATAATAAATATTTATTTATTAGAATAAATATTTATTCTATTTTTTAAATCAAAAGTTGATTGCATTAACCTATGAGAACAATCTGGACCTCACTTGCAGAGATTAATTTTCATTTACGCAAGAGCTAAATTTTGGAATGTAACAGACTATCTCTATTCTAAAAGACACACTGGAAAGGACGTTGGAGGAGAGATTCAAAAAAGGATTATTCTATCTGCCTGTCTGCCTTTCTACCCATCCATCCATCCACCTATCTATCTATCTCTAGATATTAACCACTGACGTGTAGGGACTTTAAATGTATCATAAATAATCACATTTTTAGGTTTCAGAGTCTAAGAAAACTATAACACATAGTATATAGACTATAATCTGTGTTGCTGTTAGAAACAATAGGAAAACTTGTCTCTAACAGATACTTTAATTTTTAATAATTAAAAGAATTTGCTATAAATTCTGATTAGGAATTTTTTAGCAAAGCTCAAGCATCACTGATTACCTTCTTGAAAGTGAAGTAATATTATTTAGTTTTTCTATATTTTCCTCCATATCATGAAGGAAATATTATAAAAATTGTATTAGATTTAAGGAGATTTAGATTGTGCTTAATATTATAATTTGCATTTTATTATTATAAATATTAATATAGTTATACATACATGCCTAAAAAATTAAAAAAAAAACACTAAGGCAGAAATTTCATAACATCTGTACAGAATCATAGAAAACACAGTCTCTGAGTTAAAAAAGAGAATACAATTTCCTTTTAACTTCTAATTTCTCCCTACAGGTTTTTTATCAATAGAGGGTTATGTGAGGACATATATGGTATCAATATATTCCAATTATTTTGAAATATTTATAACTATTAATAATTATTACTACAAAAAGTGTAATTTTTTAGTGATAGTCCTAATGCAATATGCCTATAAAATGTGGACTTAGAGCCAAATAATTTTCTTTAGATTTTCATTTTTAGATATGAAGGCATGGAGATTTCATTATGGAAAAATGAATATGAAATATTTCATCTCCTAACCATAACATTCAATTACTGTAATTCTCTACAAAAAGCCTCTTATTGGTAATGAAATAAAAAGTGGGTCAATATAATATTCAAATAAGATTAATGGATATGTGATTGTACAGTACTTTGAAAATATAAATAGCTCTTCAAATATCAGATATTAGAACATATACATTTTCTCAACACAGAGTTCTATAACCAAAATGTACTAATATTTATATAGAACAGGAGAAATTTGTTTTAATGTCAAGGTTTTACAGCAAAGATATTAAGAGTCTGAAACCTAAATAAACAAAATTATAATTTGTACAATAATAGTCTTAATCTAGCATTTAATTTCACAATATTTCTTAATCCTGAAAATTAATCTATTGAATCTGGAGATTTGAGATCTACATGTAAGCAAAATATACAACTTTGAAGAACAATATGTAGAAATGGCTTGATGTGATACATCAGGAAAATCCACTCACTATCCATTCAATCCTAAATCTGTATGTAATCTACTATAAAAATTGGAATGATGTTACCACAATTTTTCCATTCTGCATTTCAGTGAGGAAGGTTATGTTAAATAGACCATGATAAAAGTGGAAATAATCTAGTGGTCAAATTTGCTTCTCCCTTTCTCTTATTTAAGAAGAGGGTATAACATGGGATAATCAGCAGCTAACTTGTTAACATTAGGCCAAAGTCCTTATCTAAGTATACTGCAATAGACAGGAGGAAGAATCTGAGTCAATAAAAGCATTATTACAGTGCTGCAAATCTTAAACTGTGCAGTTATTCATGTTAAAAAAAAAGAAAAAAACTCCTTGATTATTTGAGTCTATAGAATAAGTTCTTTTCTTTCTGCACACTTGATTGTAAGTCTACCTGAATACCTGGACTGGGGGAGAGAGCATCCAGCTGTGATTCATCTCTGTCTCATAGCGCCTTGTATAGAGAAGATTTGCCAGCTTTGCTAAATGACTGGCAATGTAAGATGTTGGCAAAGGAGAGACAATGAGTCAGAGGATCAATAGAAAATCAGGTTAATGGAAGAGAAAACTCACTCATGAAGTAGATATTAGGAAAGGTTGTTAACAAGAGAAAGTGGACCATATACTTCTCCAGGACCCTAAGACAAGGCATCAATCACTAGGGTAGTAGGAAGTTGTAGTACAAGGCCATTATAGAGGGAGCAGAATACCAAACATTTTACCAATTTTCAGTTCAAACACAGGAATAAATTAGAGTTCCATTCATTCCTTCACGTACTCAACGCAATCGGTACGATGTTATTAGCACCACTCTACAGTAAGAACCAGCAGACTAAAGCCAGAAAGCCTGTTTTAGTAAGTTTTATTGCAATATAGCCATGTTCTCTCATTTTCTTATGATTATGCACGATTACTTTGATGCTCCAACAGCAAAGCTGAGTAGGTATGATAAAAATCGTGTGACTCACAGAGCCTATGACATTTATTATCTTTTTCTCTATAAACAAATTTGCCAAAAACTGAACTTTAGTACAAGGGTTAAAAAGAAAAAAAGAAGAAGGGAGGAGGAGGAGGAGGAGGAGGAGGAGGAGGAAGAATGGTTCTGATCCTCAAAGAGCTTTAGTATAGAGCAGTAGCCAGAAATATCAATAAATAATTAATTCCTGTGTCACTTTTCATTCTAATAGATACATGTTTTGAGTGCTATTAAGAGTGCAGGGAAAAATGCTGTATGAAACTGGGACTGAATAAAGGATGACTGGGGCTGAAGTCTACTAACCTAAGGAGAGGATGATAATAATATTATAATGATAATAATAAAATAATGATGATGATGGTGATGACAATAATAGTAGTAGTAGTAACTTAAAAAAAGTACAAAGTGAATTTCTTAGGGAGAGGGGATATAAGTGAAAATGTATAAAATAGATCAAAGTGAATAGGAACTATAAGCATTCAGCATTTTAGTGTAAAATATGTGATGTTTAAATTATGAGGTAATGACGATGGCGGCAGAAATGGGTTGTGTTCTCAAAAGCAATATAAAGTCATTCTTGAAAACTTAGTATTTATCCCGAAAATAATTGAGCCAATCAAGGGTTGACAAAACTTTTGACTGCAGAGTGAATTTTTTTGTTGTTGGGGAGAGGGTGCAGATATGAGACAGGGGAATGAACCATGAAAGTGGGTTTGTTTATGACTTAATTGTGTTGCTTATCTTCTTATTGATCATGGTATTCTAAATGCTCTACATTGCATTGCACACAGTAGAAACATACACCAATTGTTTAATTGAATTAGTAAAGAAACAGACTTGGTAATATATCAAACAAGAAGTACTGAGAAAAGTAGTTTCATCTTAAGGAAATTTGTAGTATAAGTTAAAAGAATATTGTAGGTGTATGAGTGTCAGAAATAAATTAGAAAATTCAAATTTTAAGAACATCTTGGTAACATTGAGTATGAAGTTATACACAGTGGACCTTTTCTGCCAGTCTGAAAAATATAATAATTGTCATGTAAAAGGTTTATTATTCTCAAAATATTGAAATAATTTTTCTCCAGATCTCACGTTGAGAAGGGAAAACCAGGAATATTGATTCAGTTACTCTAAATATTATGCTTATTATTTAGTGAAGCAAATTGGATTATAAGGAAGACTCAACAAAATAGTATTGTTTCCTCAGAAGATTTACATTTGACATAAAACAGATATAATGAAAATGAAAAGTAAAGCATTTTTTCCCAATATTATTTTCTGAGAAAACTGTTCTTTCCCTCTGTGGGTCTTGATATCTGTGTCAAAGATCAACTGACCTTTATGTAGGGATTCATATCTGGGCTCTATAGTCTATTCCACTTGTCTGTGTGCCTATTTTTATAGCAGTTGTTTTGATTATTGTAACTCTGTAGTATGATTTGAAATCAGGTGGTATGACGCCTTGAATTTATTTATTTATCTCAATGCTGCCTTGACGATTTGGCATCTGTGTAATTCCATCTGATTTTTAGTTTTTTTTTTTCAATTTCCGTAAAAAAATGCCATTGGGATATTAGTTAGACTGACAGTGAATCAGAATGAATATCTTAATTTTATGTATTGCATATTATTTGAGTAGTACAGGCATTTTAATAATATTAATTCTTTTGATCCACAAATATATTTTTTGATTTGTGTCTTCATTAACCTCTTTCATCATTGTTTTGTTTTTTTTTTTTTTAGTTTTATTTTTATTTATGTGTGCAAGAACCGGTAGGCCAGAAGTGCAGGAGGTGAGCAAATTCACCAGAGACAGACTGGGGAGAACAGGCAGATCTAGTGAAATATACCCGCAGGGAAGCCGTGGGAGAGACAGGAGACTTCTGCTGACTATGTGGGTTTGGTTCCCTAGCCAGGGTTCCAGCTCATGTTGTTGGCAGATAGCTTGATAGTGCTGAGACTTTAACACCTGCACCACCAGGGAGGCCATTCTTTGGTCAGTGTTTAATAGTTTTTAATCCACAAATCTTTTGTCTCTTTGGTTAACTTTATTCCAAAGTACTTATAATTATTTTATTTTTGATGATATTGTAAATGTGTATGACTAAATTATATACTGATTTTGTATCCTGAAACTTCACTGAATCTCTTCATTTGTTCTGAGGTCTTTCTTTCTTCCTGTCTTTCTCGCTTTCTCTCTCTTTCTTTCTTTCTTTCTTTTTTTCTCTTTTTCTTTCTTTCTTTCTTTCTTTTTTTTGTGCAGTCTTTATGGTTCATAAAGTTTATGTCACTTGAAGGAGAAAACATGAACTCTAAAAAAGTGCTGCAGCAGATAGAAGAGTGGGTAACAGAGGACTGGACTTGGGAAAATGGAGATGTATTGATCACAGGGTATGCAGTTGCAGTTGTGGAATATGAATAAGTGTAGAAATCTAATGTACAAGCAAGAGATTATACTTAATAATTAAGTATTGAACATTGAAAATATACTCAGAGACTAGATTTCAGGTGCACTCATTATACACACAAGAAATAGTGAGGAGATATGTTAAGTATCTGACTACAGTAGTTATTTCACTATGTGTGTCAAATGTATATAAAATCAATACAGTGTGTGTGTGTGTGTGTGTGTGTGTAGAGAGAGAGAGAGAGAGAGAAAGAGCGCAAAGAAATGAGTTCTTCTAAAGGAAAACTAAAGTCACTGTATTGGATATTCTAAATGAAATTGTCCCATCCCAATTCTAGCCTACTGATAAAAAGAAAGGGAAGATTTGATACCCAGTAAGAAAAATTGCTTTCAAATTTCAAATTTCAGATACTAAAGTTCTCTACACCACAATTCTTCAAAATATACATATCTTTAAAAGTCAAAAAAGGACCTCCCTGGTGGCACGGAGGTTAGGCGCTGCGCTGTGGAGCTGTCGGCAGCAGCAAGGCGAGTTTGACTCCTGGCTGGAGAGATTCCCACATGGCGCGGCAGACCTCTCCTTCCTCGCCCACTGCTCCCTTCAGCATTGTGCTTCCGTCCATCTGCCTGTTCTGCTCCCTACTCTGTCTGTGGTGTACCCTCTCACCGCCCAACGCCTCTGGCCTGTACCCCAACACTGAAGGCATAAATAAATAAATCTTTAAAAAATAAATAAATAAAAATATATAAAAAGAACTTGCTAAAAACTGAAGTTCTAGATAAATAATATCTTCCAAGAAGATATATAGATACCTAATAAGCACATGAAAAGTTGTTTACCATCTTCTATTACTAGAAAAATGCAAGTGAAACAAACAGTGAGATATCACCTCAAACCTGTGAGACTGGCTATTACTCCAAAGAAAGGAGATAGCAAGTGTTGAAAAGACTGTGCAAAAAAGAAAACCCTGATATTCTTTTGTTGTGTGTGTAAATTGATGAGGCGGTTATGGAAAACAAAATGGAAATTCCTTAAAGAATATTCTGGGCCTCCCCGGTGGCGCAGAGTTTAGACGCTGCTCTGTGGAGCTGTGGGCAGCAGTGACGCTAGTTCGACGCCAGGCTGGGGAGAGTCCCACATGGCATAGCAGACACCTACTGTCTTGACTGCTGCTCCCCTCAGCATTGTATTTCCGTCCATCTGCCTGTTCTGCTCCCCCCTCTGTCTCTGGTGAACCCTCTCGCTGTCCCACGCCTCTGGCCTGTATCCCAGCTTGTATGCATAAATAAATCTTTGGGGAAAAGAAAAGAATATTCTATATAATCCAGTTACTATGATTCAGGATATTTATCTTAAAAATCCAAAAATGCTAATTTGACAGAATATATGTATCCTCATGTTTATTGCTGTGTTTATAATAGCCATGAACTGGAAATAGCCTAACTGCCCATCAATTGATAGTGAATGATGTGTTATATTTACTCCATGGAATACTGCTCACTTATAATAAAAGATGGAATCTTGCCATCCAAAAGAATATGAATGGACCTGGAGAAAATTATGCCTCATGAAATAAATCAATCAGATAAAGACCATAACAATATGAATTCACTCATATGTGTATATACAGGAAACAAGCTAACAGAACAAAAATAAAGTTCTCAACTATATGACCAATTAGTGCTTACCAGAAGAGTAGGAGAACATGAAGGCTAGGTAGGAGAAAACAAAGGATAGATTTGGATTTTTAACGGTGAACTTAATGTAATAGATAGATGATAGATAGATAGATAGATAGATAGGATAGATATAGATATAGATGATATGGATATATAGATTTGATGTGTGTATATACACACACATAGGTTCACCAATGAACAATTGAGATAATGAACAATTAATCAGAGACATAGGGTTTAGGTGATGGATGCTTTATATTTGACTTTGTGAACATTCAGTGAAAATATATGTATTTCTCATAATTTGTTAGGATACTTTTTCACATTCATGTTCTGTTGGAGGATTTTATGATTCATTTTAAGGGTCCTTGTAATAGAAGATACTATCTTAAAAGGAAAAGCATTATGACATTACACACACACACACACACACACACACACACACATATATACGTGGGTGTATATGTGCATTATGACAGTATATATTATATATACTATATTATATATATGATGTCATGATATGTTACTACAATAAAAAATTATGTAAATAAATGCTAGTTTTATAAGAACCAAATACTTGAGTGTGGAAAAATCATATTCTAGAAGTGTTTTTTGTTTTTTGGTTTTTTTGTATGCAGAGATACCTTAGTATTACAATATGTAAGAGGAAAACTTATATATTAAGTGTGTGAAAGCAAAAGTTACAAATGCAAACAAATGTTTCAAGATTTGGGATAAACAACAGTATAACATCACTCTCCAATATGTAAACTAAGAAAATATCATTTATTCATATTTCAAACGCTGGTTTACTATGCAGGAACTTTCGTTCTCATCTTGTCATACTCATAAGACTATCGATGTGATGGAATATTAATTTTAGTTACCTGGGTTGATATGTTAATATGGTAGCTAAAGAAATAGAAAATAAGTTTGGGCTACGGAAAAAAATGCGAATGTCTGTCTAAAACACATTCCAATAATAATCTTGGATAAAAGAACCGTGTAAAGTTATTCAAATTTCAGAATTGTTTATTTTTATAGCATGATCAAGATATATAAATATATATATTGATCTAAAAGGCACAATATATTTATGATATATAATTTTTACATATGGATCCCTGCATGATGTTTTCATAACCCAATGAAAAGTATGACTATGGACATTACAAACAATACTTCTACAATTTTTTTTCTTTCTATTCATATAATTGGATTTGATGGTGAGAAAAGCACAGAATTAATCAGAGACATAGGGTTTAGGTGATGGATGCTTTATATCTGACTTTGTGAACATTCAGTGAAAATATATGTATTTCTCATAATTTGTTAGGATACTTTTTCACATTCATGTTCTGTTGGAGGATTTTATGATTCATTTTAAGGGCCTTTGTAATAGAAGATGCTATCTTAAAAGGAAAAGCAAGCACCAATATAAATTGAATCAGTTATATATTCTGACTACATATTGTAAATTAAAGAACACTGTGTGTTTCCAGGCAACTGGCCTAGTACATTTAAAACTCCTTAGAATTGAGTGGTTTTATAATTATTATTTGCACTATTTTTTGTAGTTTATCCTATTATTTTCCTTTATATAAATATACCTATGCTCATCTTATAAATACTAAAATCTTGATATCCAATGGGAAGAAAAATAAATGAAACAATCAAAGTAAAGGAATGAGGACAGAGAACCAAGACCAAATAGGCCCATTGTTGTTTTCCCAGACATCAGTTTATAACCCCGAATCTGGACCTTTGCTTCCCCCATTCCCCCCTACTTGCCACTGTCATTCTACTGTTTCATAAATTCCCTTTTAGTGAAAGGTGGCTTGATTAACAATTATTTTCCAAGGATTATACAACTAAATGCAAAAAAAAAAAATAATAATTTAGTATAGTCCTTTTAACACTATATGTAACAGAAGAAGGACAGATGTGGAAGGAGGAGGGAAAAGGATAAAGAGAAAGATAACCCTGGAAAACTAACTCTGGGAAACTTGATCAATGTTGGTGTAATGTATATATCACAGGCTATGGAGCTATTTGACAATTGACTGTTGTTTTCAAAAGAAAACAATTTAGTAAATGTTTAGTCATATATGAAAGTTCTCAGTGTGATTCATATTCACACATACAATGTGTTCCAGATTTTTTGAATAGATAAAAAGTAAATGTCATTAGGAGTGACATCCACTAATGTGAACTTTGGCTATTTATTTTTTATGTAACTGTGAGTGAACATGATATCATTACTTGCTTTACTTGTATTTTTATAATTTTATGCAATGAACATATATTTTGTTTTCATACAAAATTCAAATATCTAAGAACTTTTTAAAATCTGTAATTTTTGCATAGATCAAAACTTTATTTCTACTCACTCCCTCTAGATCAGAACCTGCCCTATGCAGACATTCAGAATAAAAGTAATCTGGCAAAATTCCATGATAATCCCTTCATCTACATCTCTGGTGAGGTGAAATCCATAGAATCCCTTTTTTCTTTGAAATTATTTGTTTATTTATTTGTTTATTTATTTACTTTGTGTAGAAGAACTTGGGTGTAGGCCAGAGGTGGGGGTGTGAGAAGATTTACCAGAGACAGAGTGGGGAGCAGAACAGGTAGATTTTACTGAGATACACTGCTGAGGGGAACAGCGGGTGAGACAGGAAAGATCTGCTGCACCATGTGGGTTAGTTCCCTGCTTGGGATTGAACTCAGGCCGTAGAGGTGATACTTAAGCTCTAGGCCTCCAGTGAGGGCCTTTTCTTTGAAAATTTAACCACTAATCCTTTTCATCTTCTTTCTGATAAATTCTAAAGCTTTTTTTTCATTTTTCTATAATTTGTTATCTGTCAATATTGAATTAGACTGAACAATTCCTAAATCCTTTCCAAATACTTTAGGTTAAGAAAAATGTTATGGAATTTTAGTTTCTCTCTAAAGTTAGAAAATGTGTGAACACTTATTGGTCACTTCAATGCCCCATTGTTTTTTCTTAAGATCTATTTATTTTTGTGTACATGAGCTAGAGTGTAGGCCAGAGGTGTGGGGGCAGTGAGATGTTTCACCAGAGACAGAGTGGGGAGCAGAACAGGTGGATTGACTGAAATACACTGCTGAGGGGAGCAGTGGGCAGGACAGGAGCGGTATGCTGCTCCATGTGGGTTAGCTCCCTGGCCCTGTGTATGGAACTCCTGCTGCAGTGGATGCTGATAGCTTCATAATGCTGAGACTTAACCCACTGTGCCACTAGGGAGGCCCTGATGTCCCATTAATTTGCCATTTCATTTTCTTCTTCCGTTGCTCATAAGTGAATCTTTTAAGTTACATCCCATTCAATAAGTTAAATACCAATAATTGCTTATTGAAGTATATAGTGTCAAAACTATTAACAAATCTGCCATACAGTTTATTTTCAACTTTTATGTCCCTTTTTACTCAAGTAATTGCTTTAACAACCAGTTATAAGTAGTAATTTAAAAGTAAGATATTAAGTGGATCACCCCTGATGCCATATTATATCCAAGGCAAATTTTTCATTTGTTATTAAAAACAGTATAAAGTTTATAATATAAATCTCATCAAGTTAACATTTTTTGACCACCTATTATTTTTAGGTCTGTCTGGTCGTTGTGTCACATGTTTGGATACCACTATTTTGAGTAAATATGATAGTCATGGGACCTAAATTCTCAAAAGTAAATCTATCAGAAAGAAAGAGAAAAATATCGAATGGTTTCACTTATAACAGGACTATAGGGAGGCCGGGTGGGAGAGGGACAATCAGTGGGGGGGGGAGGGGGGAGGAAGGAGCCGGAGGGAGGGAAGGGAAAGGGCACAAAATGGAATAGAAAAGAACACAAGGGACCATGGAGATGGATCACGGGTGAATTGGTGGTGGGCTACCCTAGGGGAATACAAAATGTAAAAGACATAAATAACAATAAAAATATATATTTAAAAAAAAAAAAATCTATCAGTCTAATTGCTTCTGTTTCACCTCTATCTTCTCCATGGAGACATAGAGCTGCTTGAAATTATTTAGCTCATATATATGCAAATGCATAGCCAATTTTCCTACTCTATTATAACAGAGAAAACAATTGAAATCATACAAAGTAATTTTACTGTTTCAGAGCTTTGTTTTATGAAAAACATGCAATGATTTTTTAATGTAAAAATTCTTAATACTTTTTGAATCTGAGTTTAATGAAGATTTATAAAAAATGATGGTAGGCTAGCATTCAGTTCATATAAAATGGACAACATACAAATTTATTGTCACTCAATCAAATATGCTATTTCTAGCAAGATCAACTACATTTAATGTTAGCTTAAATTATTATGTATAAATAGATTTGTCCATGTTCAGGCACTGAAAACCTCAAAAAATAACAATACAATAAATTAGGTCTATAAATATTGTATTCAAGTTGCATTGTGTTATATTTTACTGAAAGTGGGAAAGAGTCTGATGCTAAATTATCTCAGCAATAATTTGCAATCACTTTGTAGCAACAATTGTTACTTATTTGTACTCCAACTTTTCAATAAAGGGTTGCTGCTGAGGTTATGTTGTTTATCCATTAACTACATTTTCCTGTTCTACCTCATTCTCAACTTCTTTGAATGTGGATAGGACTAGATAACTAGTTCTCTTGAAAAGTATGAAAGTAGAGGTGAAATGTACTTATAAATCATGCTTTCAGTTAAAAGAGGGGGTCTAAAGAATGGTAAATGCATGTGGTATATGAATACTCCTGATGTAACATCTGCTCCCTACTCTGTCTCTGGTGAACTCTCTCGCCGTCCCATGCTTCTGGCCTGTACCCCAGCTTGTATGCATAAATAAATAAATATTACAAAAATATTTTTTTAAAAATTCACTACATTATCTAATTTGATAAACTTAAGATATTATTCAAGGATTTTTTCTGTTTTATATAGTTGATTCATCCTAGTGGTATAGAAACTATTACTCTCCCAACAAATAATCAGCTTCAATATTTTATCTCTCTGTATTTTGCTATCACTCTATTACTTTACCTCACTCTATCTGTCACACAAGAAACTAAGTTATAATACTATAGATCTTACACTCCTTTAATATGTTCAATGCTCTCAGGGAATTTCTTATTCCAGAACTTCCTATAACATTGCTAACAATGATGTAGAGGCATTGGGAAAATAGGAGTTATGAAAATGTTTAATTCACTGTCTTTCCTTTCTATTGGATTATCCCTTAACTAATAACTTCATAAAAATACCGTATTTCAAAGAAAAGTTCTCTGTTCTCATCATTTGATAACTAAAGAAAAGAGGAAATCATTGAGTATTCAAAAAAAATTTCAAAAGCATACATTCTGGAAGAAAATACACTTTCAAATTTTGGTTACTATGCAAAATCTACACTCAGAGCACTGACATAAATCAAGTAATAAACATGTTTTTGTCATGATTAGTTTTATACTGAATTTGTTCTCACAATTACATCCAAAATTCCAGAATAAGTTAGAAGAGGCATTTCAATAAGAATGAGAATATGATCGATTAAAAAAAAAAAGATAGTGCTCATATATAACTTATTCAGATTATCATGATTGGGGTTGTCTAGTTTAAGGTTTTTGTGTTCTGGAAGTAAGTAAATATTTTATAAACAGTCATTCATCAAAAGAACAAAGCATATCTAAGCAGTCACAGTAATCCACAAATGTTAGTGTCTAAGAAAGAAATGTCTTCATTACAAAAAGATAGTCATAAAATGTCACATATAGGTTTGTTGACAGTTGTTTTTTTTTAACTTGTGACTTCACCAGCAAATCATTCATTAAATAAAATGAGTGGTCATAAATTCATTGATCAATTAAACCCATTTTTTTCATTTTCAACATAAACTCTACAATGTTGCTATTTTTATAGCTGGACCAATGCCTTTAATTAATAAATTATTATGTGTCCAAATTAAATAATAATATATAAGACGAAAAATATTTTGATTTAAAACCATAATTGTCTCTTAATCTATATATTTAAAATCATAAGACATTAATATATTAACCTCAATATAATCATGAATACAGAATTTTGCTTAAATCACTGATATAGCAAAACACATATATCTGACATCAACAGAGATAGGCTTGATTACGTGTGCACTAAGGAAGTGCATATGAATATAATATTCTCTATGGTTAAAGTTAAATGCATTTTCTTTGTAATTGAGTAGAAGATAATAACTATGAGGTGAATGATTGAAACTCAGAGTGTAAATAACTTTAATGTTTGGATCAACTTTGACCATCACTAATTAATAACTTCTATCATAGACAGAACCTCAAGACATAAAAGACATAGATAATGTATTACCAAAATGTGTCTACACATCTAGCTAGCTGTAGATTCAGATGTCAGGGCCAGTAGCCCAATGTATTACATTTGACTTTATATTATGTTGGAATATTACTTTATGAATCTGTATGTGTGACTATTTCATATGAAGGTAATAAAAATTAGATAACTCATAGTAAAAAAAATGCAAGTTAAGCATACTTGAAAATTTCAGAGCTCTTTGCCACATCAAGTTATTAATTTTAAGAATCATAGTGGTAGTCAAATAAAAATTCTAGGATAAATTATAAAATTCTAAGAAATCAAGCCAGATTGGCTGGATACCTTGTGATATTCCACAGGCAGGACACTGCTGGCCCCCATGTAGGTCAGCAGTGATCTTGTATGCTTCTGTGAGACCCTACAGGCTCCACCTGTACTGGTAACAATCTGGACTCCCATTGAGGAGGGAACTGAAGTGGCCAGAGATCCTGACCATCTTCAGGATTCTGCTAGCACCACCCACCACCAAACAGAGGTCATGTGGCTTCTGCAACACCCAACCAGTGTACGCACTGGGAAATCAAAACAAGAATGAGGTATCTCCTCAACTGTGTAAGAATATCTATTATCCAAAAGACAAGGAACAAGGGATGGATAGAATGAATAATGAACCATTATGCATCTTTTATAGGAATATAAATTGTTAAAGGTATTATGACAATTACTCTTAAAATTGAATATAATAATTCTATATGATCCAGTTATCACAATTCTGGTACTATATATGAAAAAAATACAAAACTACTGATTTGAAAAAGTATATGCTACCTCATGTTTATTACAACATTATGTATGATAGCCACCATCTGGAAACAATTGAAGTACCCATGGACAAATGGTTAAATAAAGAAGATATTGGATAGATAGAAAGATAAACAAAATGTAATACTGCTGAGACCTTAGACCCATATGATGGGAAGTGTTAGAGCAGCCCCAGACATCATGGCCTCTCCCAAGAACCTTCTACCCATCCACCAATGAGGTCACTGAGAGAAGTCACACCTAACAGACTCTCTATATACAACACCTGGGGCACACAGTAAATTATTGGGAGAAGAAGAAACCTAACCAAAACAAACAAAAAACACAAGTCCTTCTGGGATTAATACAACACAGAAAGAGGACAAATCTCCACAACCCAACTTCAAAGACATGGGAGAAATGTCCCTCTGTTCAGGTACAGAATTTAGAATTGTCATGATAAATAAACTCAAAGAAATGAAAAAATACTGAGCAAATTAGAAAAGTAAATTAATGTCCTTAGAAATAAAATCAATGAACAGAAGATAGAAAATGAAACTCTCAGTAAGATTACAATGGAGATTCATGCTATAAAAATACAAATATAAATAGATAAAAATTTCAGTAGAAACAATGAAATAAAATAGACAAAATGAAAGAATGAGTCGGTATCCCTGAAGATGAGAATGTTCATAGAAACTGCGTAGAAAAGGTAAAAAGAGAAATGGAGTTAAAAAAAAAATAAGATGCATAGTAACACCGAGAATTATCCAATTCCAGTATCCAGGAAAGGCAACATAAGAATAAGGTGGCACAACGGGTTGGGCGCAGCGCTGTGGAGCTTTCAGCAGCTGAGGCGCGAGTTCGATGCCAGTCCAGGGAGATTCCCACATGGCGCAGCAGACCTCTCCTGCCTCACCCTCTGGTACCCTCAGCAGTGTACTTCAGTCTGTTCTCCTGTTCTGACCCCCTCTCTGTCTCTGGTGAATCCTCTCACCACTCCACATCTTTGGCTTACACAACAGTTCTTGTGTGCATAAATAAATAAATCATTTAAAAGAAAGAGAAACAAGGAGGGGCAATATGCAATGATTAACAGAAAAATACATCAGTAAGACATCAGTAAGACACTTTTCAATGTATACTCATCAAGTTAAGTAGCATCAAAATGTTTTGGGTAACTACTATCAACACTGAAAATCGACATTGGAAAAATCTCATTTAAAACAGGGAACTTTAACACTCCAATTCCACCAATAGATCTACTAGGCATTATTTAAATAGGTACACAATAGCTTTAAACAAAGGATTCGATTGCATAGACCTCAAATACACTTACAGGGCACTGCACCCTCCTCCAAAAGCAGATTACATATTTTGTTTGTCCTCAAGCATACATGGGGTATTCTCCAGAATAAACCACATTGTGCGAAAAATAACAAAATTAATAAATTCATGAAAATTTAAATCATACCTGTCATATTTTGAAAATAAAGGCATCAACAAGAAATAAAATATCAAAACAAGCTGGGAATATTATAATACACAAAGACTGAACAATACACTGCTGAAAGACAACTGAGTTACTGAAGACATCAGAGAAGAAATAAATTAACTTGAGACAAATTAAAATGAGTGAACAACTTCTCAAATCATGGGATTCAACAAAAGCAGTACCCAAATGGAAAATATACAGCAATACAGGCAGTCATCAAGAAAGAAGAAAGAGCTAAAAAAAATAACCTTTTATCTAGAGGACTTAGAAAATACGAACAGGGGCCTCCCTGGTGCCACAAGGGGTTAAGTCTCAACAATATGAAACTATTGGCAGCTACTGCAGCACAGCACAAGTACAATTCCAGCCAGGGAGCTTCCCATATGGCACAGCAGACCTCTCCTGTCTCGTCCGCTTCTCCCCTCAGCAGTATATTTCAGTAGATCTGCCTGTTCTGCTCCCCACTCAGTCTCTGGTAAATCCTCTTACCCCCTCAACTGTAGCCTACGCCCTAGTTGTTGGATGCATAAATAAATAAAAAATCTTGGAAAATAAGGAAAAATATTTTTTAAAAATCTGAAAGTCAGTAGAACACAAATAATACAAATTAAACAAAAATTAAATGCAAAAGAATTTTTTAAAAAAGTTCAGATATCAGCAAGACCAAAAGCTATTCCTTTAAAAAAAATAAACAAAATAAAACTCTAGCAAGGCTCACTCTGAAGTTATGGAAAAAACCTCAAATAAAGAGAATAAAAATTGAAAAGATCATTGTTGGGGCCTCCCTGGTGCAAGGAGTTAAGTTTCAGCACTATGAAACTATTGGCAGCCAATGCAGCACAAGTTTTATCCCTGGCCAAGGAGCTTCCCGTATGGCACAGCAGACCTCTCCTGTCTCGCTTGCTGCTCTCCTCAGCAGTGTATTTCAGTCACTCTGCCCATTCTAATCCCCACGCTGTCTCTGGTGAATCCTCTCACCCTTCCACACCTCTGGCCTAAACCCCAGCTTGTATGCATAAATAAGTAAATCTTAAAAAAAAAAAAAGTTCATTTTAACTTATCCTCAGGGAAAGGCAAATCAAGACCACAATGAAATATTATCTCATACCTTTGACAATGCCCCATAAATTGGAGACCAGAAACAACTAGAGATGGCAAAGATGTGGAGAAAATGGAACTTTTCAACATGGGATTTCAGATCAATGCAACCCTTATGGAAAACAGTATGGAGGTGATTCAAACTATCAAAACTGAATCTACTATATAACCCAGGATCTCTACTCCTAGACATTTATCTGAAAAAAATAAAAAAAACACTAATGTAACATAAAACCTGCACTTTCATATTCATTGCAGCCCTATTTACATTGGCCAAATTATGGAAACAACCTAAATGACCAAAAAGAAATGAGTGAATCAGCAAGATGTGATGTTTAAACACAGAGGAATATTACTCAGCAATCAAAAAGGTTAGACTCATGTAATTTTGTGGTAACATGGATGGTAGTGGAGTTAATAATGCTAAATAAATTAAGTCAGGTGAAAGATGTATACTAAATGGTTTCACAAATATATGGAATTTAGAGTAATCAAAATAAAGGTCAGATAAAGACAAACTCAAAACAAGCCCTTTAAACCTGAAGCACCTAGGAGAGGGAGGGGTTAAGGGATGGGTAATAGCAAAGAGGGAAGGAAGCACAATAGACTCTGGTGGTAGGCTATGGGTGATTTCATGCTGGGTGCATTTTGATGGTAATAACTGATGGGCTATCCTGATACTGTAACTGAAAATAAGAAATAACAAAATGAAAGACAGAAAGAGATAGAAACAAAAAAATAAGAAATTCTATCATTTCCAACAACACGGATGGACCTGTAGGGTATTATACTTACCAGAATAAGTCAATCAGAGAAAGACTATAAGTTCTCTCATAGGTTGTATATGGACACAACAAAAAAGTAAAATAAATAATAAGATAAGCTTTATAGATTATTAGTGTTTGCCAAAAACAAAAAAGGAGGGATTATATGTAAAAGAATGCAGTTGCATGGTAAATGATAAAATTGAGTTTTAAGTTGTGGATTTAATACAACCATATGCAACATTATATACACATATTGGTTTATAATGACGCATGCCTGAAACTTACATAACTTATATAATGCAATATTACTTTAATAAAAAGTTAATGAAAAGAAAAATGGGGAAACTGTTAACAAAGGAGTTGGATGATAAATTTCATTTATACATCAACTTTCCTGTGATAGCAGAACCACTTTCTATATCCAATTATAAAATTTCCCCTTGCATTCTTGAATTATGAAAGTAGTCATAGAAAACCCACATAAATGACAAGATAGTCTTAAAGCAATTAACAGTCAATAAACAACATTTAGGGGAAAAATGACATATTAGGCCATTTGGAAGTTTTATAAACCAAATCAGTCACTTTTAACTGTGTAACTTGGTGAATTTCTATACCTGTCTCTACCTTTTTTTGTTATTTGTAAATTGGGCATAACGGTGCTAATTTAAAAGATTGTCAAATAAAAGTAAATGCCTTTTTGTTCATAAAAACTGAGAAGAATGCCAGTACACAACAATTTTGTTATATATTAATGAAGTCTTTTTCATCTTTTTATCTGTTGGAGGGATGTTCATATGTGTTGAATATCAATGCTAAGAATACTTAGCTCAAATATTACACAGTGAGGCACCCTCATGAGAAAATTGGCAGAAAGCAGGAGCAGTGCAGGGTCACAATAGGCTCAATTGAGAAGCATGAGGGTGGGTCCATGTCCAGTAGAAATCCTACTGAAAGTAGCATATAAATGGAAGTTGTCAGAACAAGTATAAAAACATACCTACCCAACAGAAATCTGCAGACATCAAGTGACCTTGACAAATTCCAGGTAGGAACATGAAGGTCCATAAAATTAGAAAAACAGAACACTTCCCCAGTCCCTGAAGATCCAGGTACAGATTGGATCTATCTGGCATACAGTGCCATCTACTGGAGACAAGGAAGCTCTTCACTCTTCAATTTTAAAAGCAAAAACTGTGGAGATGAATAAACACAACAAATGGCAAATTGAGTCATCTGGAATATTATACCACAGAGAGAAAAAAAAAAAATCTCCAGAATCCATTCAATAAGACATGGAAGATCTGTTCTTCTTGTGAGATACAGAGTTCAAAATTGTCATAATAAAGACATTAAACAAAATGAAAGAAAAAAAAAAAACATAAGAAACAAAGAAAACAAAAGCAATAAAAAAAGGAAATTCAAAGATAGAAGAAAACATACAAATTCTAATCAAAGATATACAAGAAAACAAAAAAAAAGTAGTGATAAATAAAATTTTTAGAGAAGATAAAATATCCTAGAGAAAATTATGGAAGTAAAATACACCCAATAGAAAACTGAATCTCTGACCTTGAAAATAAGAATGCACAAAGAATCCAGGTAGAAGAAAGTAATATACTAATAAAAAAGTTGAAGAAGCACATCAAAATTACCCAACTCCATGTGGAAAGGCAATATAAGAATAATGAGTGGGGGGAAAGAGAAGAGTACAGAGAGGTTATTAATAAACAAAACAAAACAAAATAAAACCTCCTCGACTTGAAGAAAGAACTATATATAAAACTCCAAGAAGCTAAGAAAATAGGAGGGTACCTAAATAAAGTGATAAGTACACTAAGACACATAGTAGTGAAAATTCCAAGAGCTCAAAATAAAAAATATTGAAACTGCCTAGGGGAAGTAGCAGATCACCTGTAAATGAGCCCTAACATAGGAATCCTCAGAAGAAATACTACAGAGAAGGACATAGAAGAAATACTACCGAGGGCTTCCCTAGTGGCACAACAGGTTAAGTCTCAGCCTAGGAAGCTGTCCGTAGCCACTGCAGCAAGAGATTGATTCCCTGCCAGGGAGATTCCCACATGGAGCAGCAGACATTTCCTGCCTCACCCGCTGCTCCCCTCAGCAGTGTACTTAGTCGATCTGCCTGTTCTGCTCCCCTCTCTGTCTGTGATGAATCCTATCACCACTCCACACCTCTGGCCTACACCCCAGTTCTTGTATGAATAAACCAAATCTTAAAAAAAAAAATAAAAAGAAACACTATAGAGAAGAACAGAATGGAACAACAAAATTCAAAGATAAAATTAGCCTCCAAGAATACTTTATATTGCAAGGTTGTCCATACATAGTGAAAAAATAAAGTTTTTCTCAGATTAAAATAAACTGAAGGTGGGCCTCCCCGGTGGCGCAACGGTTAAGCGCTGCGCTGTGGAGCTGTCGGCTGCGGCGACGCGAGCTCGATGCCCGGCCGGGGAGAATCCCACATGGCGCGGCAGACCTCTCCTGCCTCGCCCGCTGCTCCCCTCAGCAGTGTATTTCTGATCTGCCTGTTCTGCTCCCCGCTCTGTCTCTGGTGCACCCTCTCGCCGCCCCACGCCTCTGGCCTGTACCCCAGCTTGTATGTATAAAAATAAAAAATAAATCTTTAAAAAAAATAAAAATAAAAAAAATAAACTGAAGGTGTTGCAAATACTAAAATCCCACCCCTTGAAATGTTGAAAAGAGCTTTAGTATCTACATGAGAGAGGACAATACACAAGGAACTGCATAAGGATTAAAATAGAACTACAAAATAAAAGACAATGACACATATATAAAATATCACTAAATATAGAAAGACTGAACTCAGCAATTAATAGGCAGGGAGTGTCTGCTTGTATTAGACAACAGGATCAAAATGTCTGATATCACCAGAAAAATCACTTGGGAGCCCATGATAAAGTTTCAGAGTAAAGAACTGGGAAATGATCCCACAAGTGAAAGGGATACACAGGTGGGCAGAAACATCCACACTTATGTCAGAGTAAGTAGATTTACAGCTAAAAACTATAAGCGGGGATGATCCTATATAATGATTAGTGGAACAATATATCAGGAAGATATACTATTAATCAATATACATACATCTAACAAAAAAAAATCACAATACAAAAGGCTTTTACTACTACATCTAATTTTTTTTAAGATTTATTTATTTATGCATACAAGCTGTAGTACAGGCCAGAGGTGTGGAGGGGTGAGAGGATTCCCCAGAGACAGAGTGGGGAGCAGAACAGGCAGATCGATGGAAATACACTACTGAGGGGAGCAGCGGGTGAGGCAGGCGAGGTCTGCTGCATCATGTGGGAATCTCCCTGGCTGGGCTTCAAACTTGCATCGCCGCTGCCAACAGCTCCACAGCGCCTCACTTAACCACTACACCACCAGGAAAACCCTACTACCACGTCTAAAAGTAGACACTGGGCAAAACACATTTCTGGTGGTTAATGTCAACTATCCACTTTCACCAATGAATAAATCAACAAGACAAAAAATAAATAAGAACAAAAATAGTGTTAACATGAACTTAAGAAGTATATGCATCGGCCAATTTTCCCCCACTAAATCTGAATACACATTTTCCACAAATGCACGTTGTATATTCTCCATGATTGACCACATAATGGGTCACAAGACAAGTACCAACAAAGTCAGGAATATTGAAATCATATGTTTCTTCTCTGAATTTAACTGTATACAGCTAGAAGTTAATAGAAAAAAATTAAAGCAGGAAAAGCATTTAATATATAGAAAGTGAACAAGGCACTCATGAATAACTAATGGATTAATAAGGAAATCAGAGCAGAAATACCAAAGAACCTCCAAATAAATGACAATGAGGAAACAATCTTCTATGCCTTAAGTAACACAGCAAAAGCAGTGCTAAAATGAAAAAAATATAGCAATGCAAGCTCATATCAAGAGAGAAGAGAGAGCTAAAATAAATAACTATCTTTCACCTCAAGGAACTAGAAAAAGTGTAAGAAACAAAACCAAAATCCAGAAGAAGAAAGGAAATAATAAAAAGTAGAGCAGAAATAAAAGAAATAGAAATCTAAAAGACAGTCCAAAAGATTAATAAAGCCAAAAGCTGCTCTTTTTAGAAAAAATAAACACACAAACACCTAGCTAGGATCACAAAAAAGAAAAGGGAGACAAATAAAATAAATATAATCATGAATGAAAGATAAGTCACAATAGATGTTTCAGTAATGCCTCGAAAGTGTGAGTGTACAATTTCTGCTCTATTTGTGGGGATGTGACATTTGCCAACCAGAAGAAAAGTATCACTTCTCAATTGAAGAAAGCTTATCATCTTTACTTCGGTTGCAAGGTTGGTGACCAAGACATGCCTTGGGCCCCACGTATATGCTGTGCTACATGTACAATACAGTTTTCACAGCGGTTAAATAGCAAAAGACCATCAATGCCGTTTGCAGTCCCCATGGTGTGAAGAGAGCCAAGCAATCACATAAAATACTGTGACTTCTGCTTGGTTCCTCCTCTTTCCAGTAGAATAATGAAACAAAAGAAGTCAAGGATGGTCTACCCAAACATTCTGTCTGCATTGAGACCAGTTCCACATGGTGAGGGACTTCTTATTCCACAACCTCCAGCAGAATATTCTCTTGATTCATCTGATGAGGACAAGGGTTTTTCTCCTGTTCCAACAGCATGCAGAGATCCAGATTTTCACTGTGGTGCATTATCAACCCCACACAGACTAACACAGGAAGAACTAAATGACCTGTTTCATGATTTGGACTTATTCAAGAACAAGACTCCAACAGTGGAATCTTCTAGAAGAAGATGCCACGATTACTTTATATCGAAAGTGCCACCAGCAGTTGGAGTATTTCTTCAGAAAGGAAAGTACTCTGGTATTCTGTTCCCATATTGAGGGCCTCATGAATGCCTTATATATCACTCATGACACACAAGAATGGAGACTATTCCCAGACTCTTCGAAACGGAGTCTAAGGCTGTGCTTTTGCACAATGGAAACCGTCTTTCATCTATTCTATTCCTGAACAGCTGTCCAAGAGACAAGTGAAGAAATCTAAGAAGTAGTCTATGACTTGATTTTTTACAGGTATTAACTGTAGGCCTATTACTATTGGCATGCATTTCGTGATGTAAACATCAATTTATTGCAGATTACAAAAAAAAAAATAGAGCCAAAATTAGAATTCGACAGTCATATTCATGTTAGGCACATACGGATTGATAGTAAATGACTAATTTTATTTCAGTAACATGACATTTGTAAAACTTGTTGACCAGTGTTATCATTGTCAATGTGGTCACCTCCTCAAAATGATATACTGATTGAATGTAATTTCTATTGAAATTCCAAGGACATTATTCAAAGAAATAAATATTACTGAAATTTATATAGAACCACAAAAGACCCTGAATATCCAAAGCAATCTTGACAAAAGAGGAAGAGTGGTGGTACCATATTCCTAGACTTCAAACTATACTGCAAAGTTATAATAATCGAGGAGAATGTTACTGAACAAAACATACACACAGACAAATGAAATGGAATGGAATTGATCACACAGAAATAAAATCATGTTTTTATGGACAGTTAATATATGATAAAGAAGCCAAGAATATACATTGGTAACACCTGCGGTGGGAGATGCTCTACTTCTGAAACAAAACAGGGATATAAATGAATGTTGCTTCAATAAAATAAATAAAAAATAAGTAAATAAATAATCCTCTTGGTTGTACCAGCTGTATTACATTCTTGAATTGCTTTTCTTTTCTTTTTTTCTTTTTATTGATCTACGTCGTATGTTTCCAAACAGACATGTAGAAGGGCTATTTTGAAATTTGTCTTAGAGTTTCAGGAACAACATAAAGCAGGCACTACTTTTCTGTGAACTTTGGGCTGTGTAAATAACTAATACTTTAAAAAATGTTTTAAAGAATAAAACATGGCCATTCACCTTATTCTGTTCCTACTTTTGTAATATCTGTAGTTGATGAATTGTTCTTAGGCAATATAAGAGAACACTAACAAAAGGGCTATCCATTGTCCTGGTGTCCTTGACATTGAACTATGCCCTAAAGTTCTAAGAATTGTTTGTGAATTGTTTCAGAGTCAACTTGTGTCTTATTCAACAGAAATCCTAAGGACCATTCATTTTCCATATTTCTAAGGGGCTTTTCTTTTATCATTCATGATTATGCTATCACTCTACTTACTTGTTCATAGAGAAAAGCATCCCACTGGATATTACCCTCATTGAATTACTGGATGCATGTGAGATGATAAAAGTAAAGATTGCATAACAGTTGTTTAATGTATTATCAAAATTATATAAATAATATTCCCAAGTTTTATTCTGGTTTTAGTTATTCTTCCCAAAGATAAAGAAATAGCGTATATTTCTGATACTAGGTTGTTTCCATGTTATATTCCATTAATTCTCTGTATCCATGATCTTTCAAATACCTTAAGGAAAATAAAGGTGAATGACTTCAGGTAAGGTTTCATCATGATCATTATTTACCATATGATTGCTGTCATTGCGACCCATGTCTGTTGCAGAGAAGTGGTTACCTTACAGTATTGAGTCTGCAAAACATCCTAGTTCATTAGTTCTGGCCAAGAGAAAGACTTGGTTCATTAGTCAGAGGAATTAACTCATCCATCATACACAGAGACACAAAAACTGGACCACACTACCACTCTTTGCTTTACCAGTGAGCATTCCCCCTCTAATATTCTCTATCTTATATTGATAAACAATTATATTTTTACACTATTTCAGTTGATGCAATAAAATTTCATTTATGTTATAACAACTTTGACTTTAAAAAAATGGCATTATAAAAACATGAAAAATGATGCCCTGATCAATATTTTATTGCTTCTTAAAATTAACTCCAAAACACATATCTCAAATAGTTTGCACTGACACTTTACTCAACTTTCTGAAATATAGACAGTCCTTGTGAAAATGAGCAATCTTTTTCAATTTTACTTAATTCAATTGTAAAATGTGCTAAAATATTTTATATTTATAAAGTATAAAAATATTTTATATTTTAAAGTTTCATTGAAGAATATATAGCAATAGTGTCTTAGTTATTCGCATAATTAATATGTTTTATGTTTCCATTTTGAATTTATTTTGAGAGAAGTTATATTTGTGTTTAACTATGTGTCTCTATACTCCCATAAATATATGTATAAGTGTGTACATATCTAGCTACAATTATAATTGTGTGTGTGTATACGTAAATGCAGTTACGTTAAGAGCATATGGATTAACAACAACATAAATTAAATATATATTTGATCATTTATCATGAACATTTGTCTTATACTGAAAAATATGATTTAAATACATGTAATTATACATGTGGTGTGGATATGTATCAGAATTTATTAATTTAATTTAATTTCTTCTTACTGTATTTTTATTTCCATTTTTAACTATTACAAATACTCCTGCATTGGAATCACTTATACATAAGTCACTAGCAATGTGTCTCTTATTCATTAAATTATTTTCCTAAATGTGTATGATTGCCATTTTTTTGATAATTTTTTTCTGAATTGGAGTTACAGTGCTTTTAATACTATATATTTTCGTAGTAAAAATAGACTTGAAGAGGTTCTTTATTGAAAAAATGATTTTTCACAGTTAAACATCAGAAAGCAAAGATAATTACTCAAGGTTATTCTGATATAAAGTGGTTTATTCATACACAATTTCAGCCTGCTCTCAGGACACTTTCTGTTCTAGTCCCTGCAAAACAATCTCCAAGACCTTTACACTTTTGTGAATTTGACCTTAGATGAAAATACTTTTTCTCAACTTTTAGTTCAGGTAGATAAAGCTTTTTGTTACTTCTTCTGCCCATGTAAAATTGATATTTCTGCTTTAATTGTGCATGTCTTAGAGTTCTGCTTTCCAATTCTCTCACAGAACTTGGTTCCAGGTGACTTACCTTCCTGCTGTGGGAATTTCCTGCCATAAAATGAGTGTCATTATCCAGAAGTAGAAGCTTTCCAATAACATCATCATAGATTATGCCAACAGAAGCAGTCAGACCAATGTTTAAAATATAGCATCATTTTATAAATCTTTTAACTTTCTAATAAGCGTCAGAATCATATTTAACAGGTATCTCTCCCTCCCTTCTCCCTACTCCTTCTAGCAGTGTGCCTCAAGCTTTGGAAAGAAAAAAATATATATATTAGTTAAATAAAATAACTTATTTTTGAGTATTTTATTATAAAATAATGATAAAATTAAAATACAACTAGTGTTTTTTTATTTTCTAAATTAATTTAAAAATCACAATAAAATGAAGCTGATGATATTTTATGTTTCTCATACTATTATAAATTTTCAATTTCTACCTACATGCATGCATAAAGTATCATTTTGCAGAATGTAGAAGTGAGAAAATAAAGAGGGGAACATATATGGTCTATTCATTTGAAAACAAGCTTTTACCTTAATGTTTAAGAATATGGCATAGGTTGATGATGTAAGTTGTCCATAAAGATACTTCAAAAAGTGTACTAAATGAAATTACTAAATTTATTATTTAACATAAATTATTTTTGTTTGGCATAAATATATGTATTTTTATTTTACTCTATCAAATTTTAGTTTATTTTGTTTTTGCTCATCTAACATCCCCACTATCATTGATATCGTCTTTACTATAACTTTGGATCTAAAGGAATTGTTTCATGCCACTCTTGAAAATTTCAGTGACTCTTTGAAATAATATTTGGACAGACTCATCATATTATTATGTTCTGTGAAATAGTAACTTTATATCCAATGGCAGCCACATGGTTATTCTCTTTTGCTTTCCATTTGAATTTTAAAATAATTTATTTTCTGGATATGTACGTTAAGAGATCATAGAAATACACATATCTTGACATCATCAATAGACTCTGGGGAGACAATAGTTACTAGTTATTACATTCCCTAATATATGCAAAAAGAATAGAATATCTTGAGCTGTAACTATGATAGAGAGTTAAATAACTTCAGAGCAAGAGTATTTTTCAGTGATTTATTTAGGTATTTAAAAACAGAAGAACTTCATTTTCACTTTACCCTAAGCTTTGAATCATTCAAAATGATTCAAAAGGTAAACTAAAATACACTATCTTGCTCATATTTAAAGATAATGACATTTAGTGAGTTGAAAAAATAAATGTATTCTCTTTAGTCAAAAGTTACAAGTACATTTATAGAAAGCAGGTAAAAAATATCACACCAATTTATAAAAGTGATGTTGGAAATATAACTATTGAGGCTTAAAATAAACTGAAAATCCAAAGTTGTGTAAAGCAATTCAATTGTTCCTTTTTAAAAATTGATCAAAGGCAATTTAATTTATCTGAGAATTTAAAATTCTGAATGTGTATACGTCAAGACTCAGAGTTTTTGGAGTTTTCTCTGTATCAAATCAAAACTGCATTACTGTTATTATTTGTTTGGGGAGAACATATCCTCTTGGATTTTTTATTGTTTTCAAGGTTATATTTTGATTCTGTTGTCATAAAGTACTTTGATACATGAGCACTGAAATCCATAAATTAATTAATAATAATGCCAGTCTCACCACAAGAACCAAGGCTTCTCAACAGATTTGTTTCCTAGGGTAAGTTCAGCACTCTCCTTCCATTAATTCAGATGCTGTTTTAATAAAGTGGCAAATACTGAGACAAGTGATTTTCCAAGGTGATGACAAGGTCCCATATTTATCAGCGTTTTATTCTAGAATTTCAAATTATCATCGTTCCAAAATTATAGTGAGAAACAGTGAACTCATGTTATCATCAAAAAGCAGATTCTGACTGCTTTCAGCATTGCTTGACTACAACAGTAATAAAACAGACTAAATACAGGGCCTCCCTGGTGGCGCAGCGGTTGAGCGCTGCACTGTGGAGCTGCCGACAACGCGCGATGCGAGTTCGACTCCCAGCTGGGGAAAATCCTACATGGTGTGGCAGATCTCTCCTACCTCGCCCGCTTCTCCCCTCAGCAGTGTATTTCTGATCCCTACTCTGTCTCTGGTGAATCCTCTCGCTGCCCCAAGCCTCTGGCCTGTACCCCAGCTTGTATGTATAAATAAATAAATCTTTAAAAAATATATTAAAAAAAGACTAAATACATTCCCTTTCACAGCCATAATTTGATACATACCTTTGCATTATGTTCTACCAGGAAAACTAAAAGATGTGAGGGCCTTCCTGGTGGCGCAGCGGTTAAGCACTGCGCTGTGGAGCTGTTGGCAGTGGCAATGCCAGTTCAACACCCGGCCAGGGAGATTCCCACATGGCACAGCAGACCTCTCCTGCTTCACCCACTGCTCCCTTCAGCAGTGTATTTCCATCGATCTGCCTGTGCTGTTGCCCACTCTGTTTTTGGTGAAGCCTCTTGCCACCCCATGCCTCTGGTCTGTACCCCAGATTGTATGCATAAATAAATAAATCTTAAAAAAAAAAAAAACTAGAAGACTTGAGGCTCACATTTAGGTTATAAAATGTGACCATCAGTAGAAATCTTCATGGAGTGGTTGGTTACATTATTATTCGGATAATTTTACCGAACATTGACTTTTTCAACTGAATTCTTCAATATCGTTCAGAAAGAATGTAATAATTTTCTTTTCACAATCTTAGTAGGAACAAAGATATTCTTGGGCATTAGCCATTGCTAATTTACAATCCAGTGGAAATATATCAGATTGTTATTATTAAAAATATATTGAAAGCGAAAGATCAACATTTCTAATAAACATTAGTCTCTAATAAAATATTGATATAAAAATAAATGTAAAAATTCAGTATCTTCTACTAGCTTAGATCAACAACTTATGTAATGCAAGAGACAGGACTAATCTTTCCATAAACCAACATCAATAATAAAACAAGAAAATGTTGTTTTATGAGAATATGCAAAAAATAATCTTGAATTTCACATTGTTAATTTGCATGTGTATGTACAATAAATTCCCAGAAGTGCTATTATAAGGTCAAGTGGGTAAAATACTTGTATTCTTTTAGCACATTTTTCCAAATTATGATGCATTTTACACACATTCCCAAAATTGGGTGAGAATGCCTGTCTCTTTACAACCTTGTCAACAGTATATTATCGCAATTTATATGTCTGCAAGTCTATTAGTTGGAAAATGACATCACAAAATAGTTTAATTTGCATTTCTCTGATTATACAAGCATGTGTGCATATTTCACGTGTTTTTAAACCATTTATCTTTCTTTGTTTGCATAATGTCCATGCATTTCTTTTCTTCCTTTTAATATTGATTTTGAATTTTTCTTATTCATTCCTTGGAGTTCTGTGTACATTAGACATGAATATTTTGCCTCTTAAGAGTTATCATACTCTACCTCAATATATTATTCATCTTTTTTATTTGGTTACAGTATTCTAACTATTCAATATATTATTTATCTTATTTTATTTGCTTAGGATTGCTTTTAGATTTTAAATGTAGTAAAATCCCTGTTTTTAATTTATGTCCTCCAAATTAAAAAAAAAAAAAAGTGGTTGTAATGTTCCAACATTTTCCCCTAAAATATATGGCCATATTACTTTTGGTACTTTTGCTATTTCATATTTTTAATTTAAGTTCTGATTCATTTTGAATTTATTCTAATGTACAGTGTAGCTAAATATGATAGAATTTATTTTTTTCAATTCAATAAGTCTAACTTACCTTATGTATTTGAAATGGACCTTTGGTTATTCTAAAGCAGTGCGTATGTGGATATTTTACTTTGTTTAAATTTTTGTGATTATTCATGTCACAAATTAAAATCTCAATTCTTGAAGATTTATAATGTGTTTAGGGAAGGTTATTCTACCTTTTTATTTCTCTTTTTCAAAACCTTTATGTCTATTAATATCATTATTTTACATATTTTGTACAGTAGGAATATTCTATCTACTTTAAGGGAAACAAAACATGGGCTTATTTATTTTTATATTGCATATTGTGGCAAGAGTACAGACTCTGGTTTAAATTTCATTTCTATCTTGGCATTGATGCTTTTCCAGCAAGTTATCTAAATCTTCTGTGCCTCAGTTTGAATCTCTGTAAGTAGTCATATTGATATTCTCTCTCTTTGGATTATTTGTAAGATTTCAGAAATTAATAAATGGTAAGATCTTATATTTATGCCTAAAATATTAAAATCATATATATAATTAGGTTCTATTTGTGTCATTTTAATGCTAATATTAAAATCACAAATTTAGGGCCTCCCTGGCAGTGCAGCGGTTAAGCACTGTGCTGTGGAGCTGTCGGCAGCAGCCCCGTGAGTTCGATGCCCGGCTGGGGAGATTCCCACATGGCGCAGCAGACCACTCCGGCCTCGCCTGCTGCTCCCCTCAGCAGTGGATTTCAGTGGATCTGCCTGTTCTGCTCCCCACTCTGTCTCTGGTGAACCCTCTCGCCAACCCACACCTCTTACCTGTACCCCAGCTTGTATGCATGAATAAATAAATCTTAAAAAAAAATCACAAATTTAAATAGGTAATTTTTTTTTTTAAGATTTATTTTTTATTTATACATACAAGCTGGGGTACAGGCTGGAGGCGTGGGGCGGCGAGAGGGTTCACCAGAGACGGAGCGGGTAGCAGAACAGGCAGATCAGAAATACACTGCTGAGGGGAGCAGCGGGCAAGGCAGGAGAGGTCTGCCGCACCATGTGGGACTCTCCCCGGCTGGGCGTCGAACTCGCGTCGCCGCTGCCGACAGCTCCACAGCGCAGCGCTTAACCACTGCGCCACCGGGGAGGCCCTAAATAGGTAAATTTGACATCTTATTTATACTCTTTCAAGAACATGGTTTATCTTCCCATGTTCATATTATTATTTTTTTTTTTAAGTAAGTAAAACCCTACAGTAGTAACTTAACAAAGCCATCAGATTTGGAACCAAGGACTGTGCTATCTCACTTTGGTAATTGAATCCTTCTGATAAAACATAGTTCTCTCTCTCTCTTTTTTTTAATATTATATGCATACAAGCTGGGGTGCAGGCCAGAGGCATGGGGCTGTGAGAGGGTTCACGAGAGGCAGAGTGGGGAGCAGGACAGGCAAATCATCGGAAATACACTGCTGAGTGGAGCAGAAGGCGAGGCAGGAAGGTCTGCTGAGCCATGTGATAATCTCCCCAGCCTGACTCTGAACTCCCAACCGCAGCTGCCAACAGCTCCACAGAGCAGCGCTTTAACCCGCTGCGCCACCCGGAAGACCCAAAACATAGCTCTCTTTAAGAGATTTCTCGCTTCCAGATATGACAAAAGGATTTCAGGATTATTTGTACATTTTTTGCACCACATATGGGATATTCTTTTTTTTTTTTCCTAAAAAGTCCCTTATTCATAGAAAGCATATTGATTAAATTTGAACCTATAAATATAAATATATCTTAAAATTTAAGTACTCACTATAAGAAACAGTATAGAATATGAGACTCACAAACTGGTACAAAATTACGAAATAAGGAATTTGTTCAGTTAACTCAACATGCAGTGGGAATGAAAGTAGAACCAATGAGAAATGAAATATAAGCTACAAATCTAAGTCTGTGACTAGTGATCCTCAATATAAATGTAATGGAATAACTTGTTTAAAAAAACAAATATTTTGCGGGCCTCCCTGGTGGCGCGGCGGTTGGGCGCTGCGCTGTGGAGCTGCTGGCAGCTCACAATGCGAGTTCGAAGGGAGAATCCCGCATGGTGCGGCAGACCGCTCCTGCCTTGCCCACTGCTCCCCTCAGCAGTGTATTTCTGATCTGCCTGTTCTGCTCCCCACTCTGTTTCTGGTGAACCCTCGCCGCCCCACGCCTCTGGACTGTACCCCAGCTTGTATGTATAAATAAATAAATCTTTAAAAACAAAAACAAATATTTTGCAACTGAATATTTGCTAGAGACACCACAAATTTAAGAAGATAAAGCAGAACATTTTATCTTTATTATAAATCATAAGAACACTGAAACTTTGGTATTAAATGATTAGAAAAAAATGACAGCTGTGTACTACTAGCAAAATGAAAGCTGATGTATATATATATGTGTATGTATATATATATATATATATATATATATATATATATATATATATAACGTTTTGTGACAAAATAAACCAAAATTATTTTCCTAGAGGTAAAAATGACAATATAAACATTTAACTTAGGAAGAAAATGTAAAATCCTTTAATTTATATATACTCAGTAGCATAATTGATACAAAATGCAGAAATAAAAACTTTACAAAAAATTTCTTCTTATAATGAAAAGTCAATAAAATATAATTATAGATAATGTAGATTTGAAATCTAATCTCAGTAGCAGGCTATTAAGAAGAAAAATGTCAGCAGGTAAGAGAAGATAAACACATTAACATAAAACATGCCCACAATTGAGGAATTACCTTCATTTTTCAGGTATTATTTCTTTTGCACATGTTGTAAAAGCATATTTTTTTACATTGTATATAAATATGCAAAAATTTTAGTTCCAAAGAGTTTAGGTACAATTCCAAACATTTTTTTAAATACTAATTCTCTACAAAATCTGGTGGAGAGTGTAAAACAATTTTTTTTGTGAGATTAGTTTAGAAACCAAAAAAGTCAAGAAATTTATAGTACAAAACATATAGAGTGACAACATAAATGTTGTTTCAAGGGGAAGCAGCGGACACACAGAGATCATTATGTCTGTTTTCTTTTCTCATCTGAGTAAAGGAGCCATAATGTTGGAAGCATTTTGCTCCTTCTTTCATACTTTCATAAGGGCAGACACAACTCCTGAAGATTTAAGTGATAAATTAAAATCAGAACTATGTAAAACATAAAGACAGGCAATATTAAGTTTTGGCAAGAAAATTGAGCAAAAGAAACTCACTCACTGCTTGAGATGCAAAATTTGGTTGGAACAGTTAGGAAATCTCTTTGGCAGAATTGACCACAACTGAACATAAAACATACCCCGTGATCGGAAATTATAATGTTACACATATATAAAACTGAAATGTGAATGTGATCATCAAAATACATATGCACATATTTTTAATTAAAAATTTTCCAGTTAATGAAAAAAAAGTCTACCAACTTTAAGACAGATGAATAAATTGCAGTCTATTCATAAAATGAAATTATTTCAGGCAATGGAAAAGAATTAGTTATTTCTCAATGTTTCAATACAGAGGAGAGCAGATTCTGAGAATAGTCAAAGGCAAAAGAAAACACCTAACGTGATTCCATTTAATGAATTTCAAAATTAGACTAATACAAGCTATGAGGTTAAAAATCAGGATAGTGGTATTTTCTGGGATGACGGGGGTTGGGGGCAGGGGATGTGGTGCTCAGAGGAGAACATGATGAGTTTTTCCAGGCACCAGTGAAGTCTCATTTCCTTAATCTGTGTGGGTATTGAGTACATTGAATGTTAAATTCATGAAAATAAAATTGTATATCTAGGTCTTTTTTTTTTGTAAGTTTGTCAAACTTACTCTTTCAAAAAGTGTTATGAATATAAAAATACTGGAGGTAAATAACCCATCTTATAAAATCTTGAAAAAATTATGCTCTATCTCACAAAGATGGACAGACAGGGTGTAGCTGCAGAAATAATCACAATTCTTAGTACTCAAATATTCTTCCAGATAAGGCAAGAGGTATAAGAGTAGTTAGACTTTTAGTTACTCTTAGCTTTTTAACTCAAGGGAAGAGAGAATTTTGTTTAAGAATTTTATTTAATTGTATTTTTGATGTGAGTGTTTTTGTGTGTGTTTTGGGATTGCTCTCTTATTGGCATTTAATTATTGAACTTTTATTTCAAACCCAGATTTTGAAATTAGAAGCGTTTATATACTAACTTAGAATTTCTATGGTGGAATTGTATTATTGAGGATACTTACAAAATATATACATATTTGTATAAATACATATATACATGCATATAATGTTTGTTAGAAACTTCCATTGTTTCAATCATTTGGAAAGACACATGGAATTATATCATACATCTGAATATATGCATTCCATCATCTCAACCAAATTCATACCTAGGTATACACTATACAGAAACTTTTGCATACATAAGATATGACATGAGATATGAAAAAAAGAATATTGATGTCATTACAGTTAATAGCTGAAAGGAGGACATCATCTGAATGTCAATTATATCCATAATGGATAAATATAGTTTACCAAGTCTAAGGAGTACTACAGTAAGGACAAATACATTATCACTTACTGTAAAGCTTGATCACATGGTATGGTAATGTACCTCAGAGACATATACAGTATTATAAGCCAATCTTACCTCACTGAAAATAATTAACTAAAATATAATTTTCTTCTTTGGTAATAGCATAAGAAAAGGAAAAAAATGAAATTATATACTTAGATATTTATCATCCCAATTTTCATAAAATAAAGTTCAATTTTCAGAATGTGTACTTGAAAACTCACGCCCTTTTGGTTGCTTTATCTGGCAGTCATGCAAGAAGCAATTTCCCAACTCTAAGTTGTACTATTTAGTTAAAGTCATTAACAAATTAGTTAGTTGTTAATTGTTTATCTACTCTACTAGAATGAAAGCTCTAGGAGGGATTTACTTTTTCTTTCTCAATAATGTGCACGTAAGAATGAGAAATGACTTTCCCATAACATGGAAGAAAAAAGGCAAAACAAAAACCTGAGCGTTCACATGAACTGCATTGTTCGGGAAAATTTTACCTGAAGTTATTTACATAAATCTACTTAGTGATAGACAAGACAAAATATTGTTGTCATTTTTTCTATGTAAATGAATAAATGCAGAAAAAACATCAAAGGCTTTCTAATTAAATATTATGTTTGTGAGATAACTAGCATACTTAATATTATCATTCAAGATATCTGAGTACTTGGGTTATTTACTTTGAGAGAAATGAGATACTGCAGTTATTTTTAAAACTTCAAAATTAGAAAGAGTAAGATGATCTATGCCAGACATTCCGCATGAAATACCACTGCAAATCCATGCGTGATTTAGTGAGTGAAGAATGCCATTTTCTTTAGCATCATTATGATTCGTGGACCATGGAAAAATAACAAAAATAGCTTTAGAGGGAAATACAAAGGAATTTTATCTTTATCATAAGTTTGATAGGGATATTTAAGTCCCAGACATGTGGTAATGTTTAAGGGGAAAATCTCATTTAAGGGTTTATGATTTTCATAAGCAGGAATGTTTGGAATTATATTTTGGGAAGATGAATTTCTGCCAATCTACCAGAGTTTTAAAGTCTGGTAACTGAGATTGGTTTCCTTTACATTACTTGAAATAACTTCCTGAAAATCATTATTTTGATAATTTCTTTTGACACCATTGAAAGAGGAGCAGGACAAAAATCACAGCTAGAACTTGCTATAAAACTAAAACAGAAAAAGGAGACAACATACTTGATATTACATTGTTTTTAATAATAGAAATGTAAAGCTTCTTGAGATCATATCTGTGTGATTATTCACTGTAATCAATTTTGATAATTTTGAAACAAATAATAAATGATGAATGTACCATCAATTGTAAACAATCTAGAAACCTATCAATCATGCTGCAGACAATTAAACCCTTGTGCATAAATGCAGCAAGACTTTCCAATGCTTCATTCTCAGACTATTCATGAGTGTAATAGACCATGCTATTTCAATGCAAAATGTAGTCAGTACTTTATTATTCTCACTAATGGTGCAGATAATCCAAAATGTTAGATAATCCCCAAGCCATTTATTGTGGCATAGAAATAGATCTTTTAAGGTTAAAAAAAATCTTTTTTTTAAATTTTGGGTTGATTCAGTCACTGAATGTAGACACATCAGAAACCTTTCTGTCCTTGTAGCCAGCAGACAGGACTGAGATTCTCCTAGCTCTCTGTTAACACATTAACTTTCAGCACATATTGTTGCTTAGTGAGGCATTATTTTGCAGACGTTCATAGAATTATTTAGTTATTTATTTAGTTACTTATGTTGTTAATCTATACTTAAGCAATTTTCCAAATAAAAGGCAAAGACATATATTTTCATAAAAAGTCTAGGTTCAAATTTCCTTTTTTAAATTAATTAATTTATTTTTACTGAGGTAATATCTGAATACTTCATTACATACTTCTACCATAGTACATTTATCAAATACAAATATCCTGTAAAAAAATCTCTTAGAAGATCATTCATCCTAAGTAATACTCAAACTTTTTGTATTATAATTTGAGAGAAAACATATTACATTTATGTTTTCACTACTCTTCTTATATAATATTATTTTCCATTGTATGTAATAGTTTCCTTTGTCTAATTGGCACCCAATAAATATCCATTACTTTTTTAAAAATTGAGAGCAGAATATTTTCTTATAAGAATCCCAGCTTACACAACAATGAAGACTTAGGGTCGTACTATAAATCCTTTCATAAGAAAAGTTAACTGAGGGCCTCCCTGGTGGTGCCACGGATTAAGTGCAGCACTATGAAGCTCTCCAGATCTACTGCAACATGAGTTCGATACCCAGCCAGGGGGATTCCCACATAGCACAGACCTCTCCTGTCTCGCCTGCTGCTCCCCTCAGCAGTGTATTTCAGTCAGTCTGCCTGTTCTGCTCCTCACTCTGTCTCTGGTGAATCCTCTCACCACTTCACACCTCTGGCCTACACCCCAGCTTGTGTGCATAAATAAATAAATCTTAAAAAAAAAAAAAGTTAACTGAGAAATCTAGAGTCAGAGAAAATGTAACTTCCCGAATGTCAAGAGAGAAAAAGTAGTTGAAAGTTTTTTTACAAAAAAAAAAAAAAAAAATGCTGTCTTATTCTTACCAGATGAAACTTAGAATGATCTACTATAATGTCAGATAATAATAGAATTTCTACTTGAGGATGAATTTAATTCTAGAGTTCTCCTTCCCCTGTTTATTCTCCCACCCCAAGCATAGTAATTCTTGCTGAAAATTTGCTTGGCATTTTTAAACTTTATTTTCCTGAGCAGAAAATCTTAAATTGTAAGAAGAAACAATTTCAGAAGTGTACTTAATAGCCATGGTATATCAGCTGAAGTTTTCAAATTAACTATGGCTAAGCACAGTAAAAAATTACTATTGACTATAAAGCATTTATTTCCCATTTTGCTTCCATGTGACCACAGGAAAATATGTAGTAAAAATTACGTATTTTGTTAAATTCTACTTGGAAGTGTTATGAGCAGTTGAGTGTTTATTTTATATTCAAAGAGAACAATTAAAAAATTGTGTCTATAATCACTTAATACTTATTGCAATCCAATGACTAGAAAAGGGAATTTCATCTCTGTTAAGATGAGTTTAATTAAAATGACCACATGCTCAGAAGATATGTTGATATTTAAAAAATTCATTATTATTTTTAAATCATGAAATAGGTGCTTAAGATATAAAACATACTATACACTATGAATTTAAATGCTTAATATGTAACAAAACCAAACATGAATAAAACCATAAACATAGTTTTGAAATTATAAATTGAACAATATTTTATGGTATTACTTTTTTAGAGAGGTAATGGTTTATAATGCTGATATGACTTACAGGAAAAGGGTGACGACTCTTCAGATATATGTAACCACACCACACTCCCCACCAGGGCAAACAATCACCCACCATTGTGCAGTGAGTAATTCTCTACCCCACTTTATTCTCCACCTCTCCTTCTCCTTCCAGTAAACTTTATTCATTGAACAATCTTTTACAAATTATCTATAAACTTATCACACTAACAAATATTTCCTTCTTTCCTCCTTCTACAAAAGGAGCTCCCAGCCTCCCACATATAGCAGAAGAATGGCATCCCTTTAAAACACTCCCTAATATAACTTCATGGTCAAGCACTTGACAATATTCATGTTTAGATAATGTCAGGCTGAATAATATATCATCAATATTCAGTATTTTTGATGTAAAGAAACCTGGATGTCTATTCTATGTGAGAATGTAGTAAAGTCCCTTGTCGTTGTAAGATTAGAAAGTAAAATTATTTATTTTTAACAGTGAAGACATTCAACTAGCCTACAAGCATATTAATAATTGTTCAACATCATTTATTATAAAGGAAATTCAAATCAAAACCATAATGAGATATTGCTTCACCCTTACGAGAATGGCTCATATAAAAAAGAATGGAAACAGCAAATGTTGGCAAGGATGTGGAGAAAAATGAAAGCTCATCCACTGTAATTGGTAATGCAGTTTGGTGTAGCCTCCACGGAAAACAGTATGGAGATTTGGGGGGGCAAGGAGGAGGGAGGGAAGGAAAAGCTCACAAAATGGAATAGAAAAGAACACAAGGGACCATGGAGATGGATCACGGGTGAATTGGTGGTGGGCTACCCAAGGGGAATACAAAATGTAAAAGACATAAATAACAATAAAAAATATATATATTTAAAAAAAGACAATAAAAATGGAAATTTTATATGATCCAGCAATACATCTGCTAAGAATTTAACCCCCAAATATGAAAACAGTAATATAAAAATCTTCTGTACTCCTATGTCCAACACTGTCCACAGCTGCCAAGTCATGGAACCAACCTAAGTGCTCAATTGACAGATGAATGGTTAATAAACTGGAATATATTCTCAACAGAATTATACACAACTATTAAAATTTCAGAAATAGCGCCTCTTGTAAGAAAGTGGATGGACCTTGAGGTGACTATGCTGAAGTAAGTCAAAAAGTGATGACAGCATTGGATTATCTGACAGCATTCACATATCTGTGGAATACAAACAAACAAAAAAAACTGGTAAATAATAGCAAAATCAAATATTGGCCTTAGTGGAAAAATTTGTTTGTTACTGAAGAAAACAGGGAGTAGAGAGAAAGGGATGGAAGATGGAAAGGGCAGGGCATTGGCAAGGATGGTGGAGAATGTGTGGAACATGTAAACATATGGAAGAGGAAACTATATAACCCCAAAATTATAATGCAAACTTACAAAATAATGGATAACATTTATTAAGAGCTTAAATATACCAGGATTTTATGTATATATACCTATACATATATATATGCATTGTATTGTATTGTATTATGTATACATATACATATATACATACATACATATATATAGAGAGAGATAGATAGACTCTCTTCATCCTTACCACTATCCAAATGGGTAAACATTATTAATGTCCCTATTATACTGATAAAAAAACTGATTTTCAAAGAATGAATAACTTACATAATTACAAAGCTGTATGTGAAAAATTGACTAAGATAAGTTTTTCTACACCATGCTTTTATTTAATGTTAAGATAGAATAATTATTTTTTAGTTCTCATGCAAACAAGGAGCCATGTTTGAGAGTGATATTAACCTATATTTCATTTCATATATGAAATGGAGATTGAATATCTTTTAAGCATTTCCCTAGTACATGGAGGTCTTCAACATTTCCCCCGTACCAAAGAAGAGCAAGAAATTAATATTTGCATAGAGAGACATTCTCATCATTATGTAAGTCACTGTGTCGACCTATAGTCAAGATACTGGAATAAGACAAGTCAAGAGAAAGGACCGAGAAGCAGAAACCTCGTTATTTTGTAATTTCATAACATCTTTAGGAGGGCTGGGATGGCTGTGACAATCAGAAATGATTGAAGACGTATCTTAGGAGAAGGAGGAAGAGTATTGAAAAGACATCTTTCACATGCCTAGAAAGCATCAGGCCACTCCTCCCAAAAGAAGTGCCTTGTTATAGTAGAATACATCTCTGGAATACAAAAGTCAGGTAGATTTAAAATAGTGATATAAAGTTTATTTGGATCCTTTGTCATTCCAATTCAGGGAAAATGGTGGGCCTCCCTGGTGGCACAGCGGTTAAGCTCTGCGCTGTGGAGCTGTCGGCAGCAGCCACGGGAGTTCAACGCCCTGGCCAGGGAGACTCCCACATGGTGCATCAGACCTCTCTTGCCTCGCCTGCTGCTCCCCTCAGCAGTGTACTTCAGTCAATCTGACTGTTCTGCTCCCCACTCTGTCTCTGGTGAACCCTCTCGCCACCCCATGCCTCTGGCCTGTACCTCAGTTTATATGCATAAATAAATAAATCTTTTAAAAAAAGAAAATGGTTGAGGAAATATTGTAGACATTAATGGAATTACCCCTATTTATCATTTAAAACACATTTGAATGTGTCTGTATTTCAGACTACCTGGAGGCAAAGAGGATCTACTACTGACAATGTTTAGTTGGAAGATGCATAAAGATAAGCCTGGACTTTCTCTTTGAGAAGATAGCTAAGAGAAAAGAAAATTGAATAGAAGGAAGACTTACATAAAGCTGATTGATACCAATAATTCTATTTACTTCTACTTTATCTCTTGTTGTTAATTTCCTTAATAGCCAGACTTTTAAATAGTGTTGTGCTAATTTCAATTTGCTTTTTCTACATGCTCATTACCCACTCACTAAACCACGCTTTAGATTTTGGCTACTATATTTACTACAATCCCTGAAACTGTTCTTGAAGATAACATTAATTTCATTGTTAGTAAGTCCAAAGTGCTTCAATTATTATTTTCACCCACATTGTCAATTCCTCTTTGGAATATTCTCTTACACAGATTTAATAATAACTAATTTTTTTCCTGGTTCACTTACATTTTTTTAGCAGCTCCTTCATTCTTTATTCCATGGCTTTTTTGCCTTATGTTTTTTATCCGATAGATATTAAAACTCATCCGGATGTCCCATGTTCACCATAAATTTACTCTATCTAAAACCTCATTATTTTCTATTGCAAATCTGTTCTTCCCACTGTGTTCCTAGGCAGACTAAAGTTAATCCCATCCAACTAAACTAAAGAAAATAAGTATATAGAATATAGGCAGCAACTTTGATATAAATCTCTTCTTCTCGTCATTTAGTAATTGATCTGTAATTTTTTTGATAAATAATTGCTAGGTTTTAACAGCAACTTTACTAGTTTGGATCGGCATCACCCCCATTTAAATTTCTCTAACACTCTCCTTTTAATGCATTTCTTCCTCCCCAAATTCAGTTTCTATACAAACAGAGTAATTTTTCAAAAATATACATTTGATAGGATTGTTCTTAGTTTAAAAAGACTCCCAATCAGTCAGCTGCTGACTTTCCAGATATGGCATATTCTGACTCCTATTTACCTTTCTGTTCTAATCTCTCACTACTATCCCTTCTTTCATATATACCATCTATCAGTATTCAAGCACACCACTATTTCATGAATGGTTTTGGAAGTATGCCATTTCCTCTCCCTGTAATATTTATCTTCATTATCTGAAATATGCATCTGGTGCTTGTAATATTGGTCTTTGCTTAAGTGTCATTTATTCTAGGATAACATCAAAAATCCAAGTCTGGTTTAGAGAAAGTCTACATACATGAAAGGATCCTCTAATATGACCTCGTGTTTTCTAAACTTCCTTTACAGCACTTATACCATATTTTAATTATCTCTTTATCTTTTTTCTTCTGCTAGATGCTAAAAAAAATATTGATTGGACATTAAATTTCCCCTATTAACTATCACTTTATGTAATCTTAGGAATGTTCCATTATATGGCTATTGTATAATAAATATGTGGTGAATTGATAAACAAATAATACTAATATTTTCTTATATTGAGGAAAGCAGCATCAAGTAATAAAATTTCTAAGAAAAAGGAAGTATTCAACCTTTGTTTTTTGTTTTTTTTTAAAGATTGATTTTTATTTAGTTATGCATACAAGAACTGGGGTGTAGGCCAGAGGGTTGGGGAGTGAAAGGATTCACCAGAGACAGAGTGGGGAGCAGAATAGGTGGATCTACTGAAATACACTTCTGAGGGGAACAGCAGGAAAGACAGGAGGTCTGCTGCGCCATGTGGGTTGCTCCCTGGCCGGGGATTGAACTCATGCTGTGGTGGCTGGAGATAGCTTGATAGCAGTGAGACTAGAGCCCCTGTACCACCAGGGAAGCCCGTATTTATTTAGTTTTTGTTAAAGCTCATCAAATGCATCAGTTTTCCTTTTAGTACAATAAACACAATAAAATTCCATGTTTCTAAAAGAGGAAGATTATGCTTATCAAATTCTATATTCTCCATAAAATCAACTTCATCAGTGTGTTTAAACTGAGTCAAATGAACTATTGCCAAATGAATGAGTGAATGAGTCATATAAAGTATGTAAAATCAAGGAAACATCATTTTCCTCCAGATATTTAAAAAGTTCCACCACTAAAGCTTATATATTATGAAATCAGCGTTTTTTTTCACTTAATTATCTATAGGAAACTGAATGAATGACATCTGAATTTAAGGATGATGAACTTAAAGACTGGACTTCAAATTTGCTTATCTTAATTTTGAATGAAAGGAGAGGGACATAGAAGTGATGATGATAATGATATATTTAAGAAAAAGTAAAATACAAAACAGTGAAAAAGACTATGAAATCTATAGTTAAGATAATGTTTTGTACTAGTATATTAAATAATTATGTCTATGAAGAAACAGAAGAAAAAAGGCCAGTCTATGCCAAATTATTATTATTATTATTATTATTATTATCATTTTTGCTGGATATGTAGTTAAAATATATAGATTTGTTTGTTTTAATAAGCATTGAGTTGGGTCGACTAACAAATAAAATCACTTAAAGATTTATAAATGTATTCAGCATTAACAGAACTTCTAAATCTACATATAGCTAGTAATAAAAAGCAAACTACAATTTAATAAAAGTGAAAGTCAAGTAACTCAAATGCAAAAATGAACCAGGATTTACACCAGTGAGTTCTCATTTCCTTTCTCTGGTTCCATCTGAAATTCTTCCTATGAAATCCTTCCTATGAATTTTCTTTTACTTTTTTTTTGTATGGTTGCTTCCTCTGGTTATTTTTTTTAATACATATATTTTATTGTTATTTATATCTTTTACATTTTGTATTCCCCTTGGGTAACCCACCACCAATTCACCCGTGTTCCATCTCTGTGGTCCCTTGTGTCTTTTTCTTCTCCATTTTGTGCCCTTATCCTCTCCCTTCCCCCACCCCCCCAAGTGTCTCTCTCCTATTTGGTTTCCCTGTAGTCCTGTTATAAGTGAAACCATTCGATATTTTTCTCTTCTTTTCTTCCTATGAATTCCCATATGAAAATCCATCCTGAAGCAAGTACCAGTCAGGCAAAAGAGATTGCAAAAGACCGTGGAAGTACGGACTAGTGTTTCACAGCAACATTTGTGTCCTCAAGGATGAAAACCTATTGAAAATTGTATTATACAAATATCACATACATATTCAAAATGGGATTATTTTTTTGTCATGACTTGTTCACTGTAGTAAATGTTACTTTATCAATCTTAGTGATATATGTGTTTTTATAAATATATCCCCATTTCATGCTATTCACAATAATATTTATAAAAAATTCCTAAGATATTATTTAAGGTAGAAATCACTAGAAATGGATTTATCTAAAAGTCATTATTTCAGTAACACAAAGATTTAAGGAAATTATAGGTGTCTTATCCCTCCTAATTTATTCATATCAGCAATCTAAGTAAAATCTTCTAGATGCATTCTGAAGTTATTGATTGTCCTTGTAAAAAAAATCTATCTGAACTATATCATGGAGTTATTAGCAGGTAATTTTATTCTTTACAAATTATGTACTGACAGAATTTACTGGTGAGATAAGAGAATTAGGACTCTGCCTATTCACTCAACTAATTGCTGCTACTGTTGCATTTTAGTGCATGCAGTTTCTGCAAAACAGTTTTTAATGAGGTCATTAGTCTTTTTCTTATATTATTCCCCTAAATCCCTTCTATATTCTTTAAAACTCTAATCAGCAAAATCATTTACAAAACTACCTTATGAAGTGAAACAGCTTCAATACACTGTAAAAGGACTTAAGTATTATACCTTTAATATGTGAATACTGTACCACTGAAAGGGAGTCAACCTCATATATTTGTTCAGTAAATAATAATAATGATCTTAATATGATATTATGTATATTTAATGAAGTTTTAATGTAAAGCATATTTCCTAATATGGAATATACACACACACACAAAAAAAAATCTTTCAATTGTAGTAATTATCTTCCCTAGAATCTTTTAAGAGCAAAAGCTTCCAAGTGAATACTGAAATTATACATTAATGAATCCTTTCAAAAGAATCTCACACATGACATATATTTAATTTTGAATATGAAATAGACATGCAAATTGACTAAAGTTAGGATTCAAATGTATATCAATATGAGCAAAATACCTGAGTATCCAATATAAAAAGTGATAACTGCAATTCAGTAGATATAAATTTTAGGCTAAAGGGTAATGAAAATATAAATCAAAATAAGATGGTCTTAACTAAGATTTTCAGAGGAGTGATTATTTGTATGGCATTGCACTACACAAATAATACTTTTAAGGTTAAATGCTATTATCACCAAAGTAATAAAGGTCTAAAGCCAAAGTGAAACACACATAAGCCCCTTGCATTTCCAGTAACACAAGATTTTTATAATCTTTGCTATTGTGTTTCAATTTCAATAATATTGAAATTTGAGGGCCTCCCTGGTGGTGCAGTGGTTAAGCGCTGCGCTGTGGAGCTGTAGGCAGCAGCGATGTGAGTTCGACGCCCAGCCGGGGAGAATCCCACATGGTGCGGCAGACCTCTCCTGCCTTGCCCGCTGCTCCCCTCAGCAGTGTATTTCTGATCTGCCTGTTCTGCTCCCCACTCTGTCTCTGGTGAAGCCTCTCACCACTCCACACCTCTAGCCTATACCCAAGCTGTATGTATAAATAAATAAATCTTGAAAAAAAAAAAAGAAAGAAATTTGAGTATGTTTTAAATATTTCAGTGGGATTATTTCTACGAATATTTTAGTGTTCATTGGATCTGCTGACTAATTTTTCCCCTGCACACTAAAATTCTTAATTTTCCAAGTTGAATATCCACAGATCAAAATAATGTGTGACTCTATGTAAATGTGTATTTGAATATCATTTACAGTAATGATTTTATTCTGAAAAAAATTACTCTAATAATTAACAAACAGGACTGAGTCCTAAATCTGTTAAATCTATATTTAGAGTCTTGATGCTTTTTCTGAAGTTTCATATTGCATTTTTACCATGTGGATGCCATATATCTTTTAATTTAACATGTAAATAGTCTTGAACTAGATAGACTCCTATGTTTCTATTCATTTTTCTCCTTGTCCCACACACAATTTTCCACATAGTGATTAAAATAGACTGAAAATTATATATTAAATTATGAAATTATTTTGCCACATTTTGTGGGATAAAGCTGATACCCACTAGCTTAATCTACAATGCTTTCTAGTCTCATTTCCTCTAACTCAAGCTCAAGTTACATAATTCCTCAGTTTCTTTGCTGGTGATCTTTCTCCTTGCCTGAAATGCCAGTCCATTATCTGCTCTTCACATGATGAATAGCTATGCATTTTCATTGTAAAAGCAGTTCATAATTTTATATAACATATTATTTGATATGCCACTCTCAGGTAGAAAATTATTCCTTACATATAATTGTGTTAAATATTTTAATAGCTTTCTTTGCTATTAGCCTTTCAGCTACTTGATATAGAGAACTATTTTTAGCATATTATTGTGCCATTACTGTCTATTACATTGCCAGATATAGGATAACTACTCAATTAATATTTTATGAAATGTATTTAGTGGGCATTTTATAATCCCCCCACATATTCTCTATACTAAGATCTGGAGAAAAAACTTCAGATTTGGGTGGTAGAGGGTTCTAGCTAATTTTCATGTCAATCAACTTCTTTGACAAAATAATTGATAAAGGTATTAATAAGTCTACACCAAACAATGCCTTACATTTTGACTGCAGAAATATGTTCAGAAATAGAAATTTACCCAAAGCAGTGCAGAACATAAAAATATTTTTGCTATTCTCATGCATTTACAAAAAACATTAGGAAATAGTTCTATTTTCATTTGGGTCAGGTCATACAGAGAGAGATTCTGTTAACTGACCTATTCTTTTACAGCTGATATTTGTTTCACTGAAACATCTTTGCTTATCACTTACATTAATTTCAACCAAAGTCAACTGGAGACTCAAAGGGCTGAGCAAACAATTTATAAACATTTTTCAAATATGCAAGCTTTAGTTGTTCTAATGATCAGTAATGCATTTTTGGGTTTCTATACCATCCTCTCCCAAATTATTCTGTTAAATATACCCAAAGTAGTTCTGTTCAGTTCATTTTCTTCTCCATCTTAATTTTTCACATTTTATTTTCATATAGACTCATTATCATAAGAAATTCCATTCCCAAGAAAACTGAGAGTAATGAATAGATTTCTGTCTCAGTTGTGCCTTCTCTATTTTAATTGCTCAAATACAGATATTCTCACAGGAGAGTTATGAAAATGTCACAAGATTATAAATATTGTTTAGCGTCTCATTATTTTGTTTGCTTCTCCATAGTATGTTATAGGCTTGACTAAATTCTCAAAATAAACTCACATCTTCCAGCTAAATTAACTAACTAAGCTTTCATTAAATTAAATCAATAAATCTTATTCTGATCTAGACTCTCCATTCAACAGATACAAGTCCAGCTTATTGTTAAGCTGAATTTGAAGTTAACAAAAAAGAAGAGGAAAGGAATATAGTATCTTTGTAAAATGGAGCTATAAATCTTACTCAATCATGCTTGATCACCATCTTTAGTCTGGAATTCTTTTGTAACATAGGCAGTGAAACCCTTCTGTGGTTAAAGTCATAAGTGTTCATTTTTTCATTACCACCAATGACAATCATTTCAATTAATACATAATTTACTGTTTTAAAAGCTATCCCCTGATTTATATATGTTTTCTAAGTAATATAGCACATCTCTACCTATCCATAGCCTATCATTATTTTAGGAAATATTTAGGAAATCATAGGAAATATTTCCTAAACACCCAGGAAATATTTAGGAAAAAATTAGGAAAAGAGGAGACAAAAATTATCATGATAAAAATCTTTTAAAATAGGGCCTCCCCGGTGGCACAGCGGTTAAGCACTGTGCTGTGGAGCTGTTGGCAGAGTATACGCGAGTTTGACGCCCCACCAGGGAGAATCCCACATGGTGCGGCAGACCTCTCCTGCCTTGCCCGCTGCTCCCCTCAGCAGTGTGTTTCTGATCTGCCTGTTCTGCTACCTGCTCTGTCTCTGGTGAGCCCTCTCGCCGCCCCACGCCTCTGGCCTGTACCCCAGCTTGTACATATAAATAAAAAATAAATCTTTAAATTTTTTTTAAAAATCTTTTAAAATATTATATCCTCTTTTTAATTCATCTTATGACTGACAAATATGCCATAATATGGATATGCACATTCTGTTTATACATTCATCAGTAATTGCAAATCTGGGTTGGTTCCACATTTTTTTTTCTGTTGTGAATTTGTATGCACAAGTTTTTATGTGAAGGCATGATTTCAGTTTTCTTGGGTATATGATTGGGTGTAAAATTGTTGGGTGATATAGTAACTAATATTAACCTTTTTGGAACTGCCAAACTGTTTTCTGTAATACCTTCACAATTTTATGTTTCCACCAGAAATATATGAGACATTGAATTTCTCCCCATCTTCTACAAGACTTACTATTTTTACATTCTTAATTACAGTCAATCTAGTGGGCATGAAACATGTGCAATATTATAGATAAAATATGGATAATGTGGATAAAATTTAAAATGTTATGCTAAGTGAAAGTCAAATAAATCAATACATTTATTCCATTTATATGAAATAAACAGAATAAATAGATCCATAGAGACAAAAATGAATGCTAGTAGTTTCCAGGGATTAAAGGGAAAATGAAAGGGTGTGATTGCCAATGTGTATGGCGGTTCTTTTTCAGTAATAAAAATATCTGGAATTGAATAGTGATGATGAATATATGACGTTCTGAATAATGTAAAAGTACAGTATTATATGTTTAAGAATGAAGTTTATGAGAAATTTTATAATATGTAAATTATATTTCAATAAAACAAAAGAAAGATGTTACTTAATTCTTGGTATTTTTTTTTGTAAGGAAGGTGCATAGAGATAAGAGTTTCATGGCCATAATATTTTCGAGTTTCCTAAGTTCATAATGGAATAAATATCTGTTTTACTTTATAGTTGAAATCTTGATTAAAGACTAGCAGCATGAGAGCCCCTAATCAACAGAAAGTAGAACCATAGTATATGCAGCCCAAAACAGCAAGGTCAGGCAGATACAGGGTCTATTTGCCTAACCAAACACCTCTTCATTTCCAAGTAGTGTGACACCAAATTGAGACAAATTTTCTATGGGGTCTGGTGTATCAAAGGGCATGGTCCCTCTGCAGAAGGGAATTAGGAAACAAACATTTGCTTAGGGACTGAGTGAAGAACTTGATCAAGACTCATTGGTGTCCATGAGCCAGTAGGATGAAAGGGAACCTGATGGACCAGAATAGCATAGGCCCTGACAGGACTATAGAGAGAATAGATTGCATAAATAAATATACAGCTCTATCTTAATGTTAAGCTATTTTGCTAATATTAAAGTTAAGTGTTTAGACATCATAAAATTTTATATATGAAAGCTATCAGAATAAAGAATTGCTATTTGAGCAAGGACATTGTGAACGGAGCAAACATTAGCAAAAGGACACTTGAAAATATGAAAACCATGTTTTTTTCAGTTTGTGGGAAACTATACTTTTGGTTTAAATATTCACATTTTGAGGGCCTGCCTGGTGGTACAAGGGGTTAAGTCTCAGCACTATGAAGCTATCAGCAGCCACTGTAGCATGAGTTTGATCCCAGGCCAGGGAACTAGCCCACATGGCACAGCAGATCTCTCCTGCCTCATCCGCTGTTTCCCTCAGCATGTATTTCAGTAGATTTGTCTGTTCTGCTCCCCGCTCTGTCTCTGGTGAATCCTCTCATGACCCCCAATTCTGGCCTACACCCCAGCTCTTGTATGCATAAATAAATAAATCTTTAAAAAAAATAAATAAAGGGCCTACCTGGTGGTGCAGCGGTTAAGCACTGTGCTGTGGAGCTGTCGGCAGCGGCGACGCGAGTTCAACACCCAGCTGGGGAGATTCCCACATGGCGCGGCAGACCTCTCCTGCCTCACCTGATGCTCCCCTCAGCAATGTATTTCCGTTGATCTGCCTGTAATGCTCCCAGCTCTCTCTCTCTGGTGAACCCTCTCACCGCTCCACGCCTCTGGCCTGTGCCCCAGTTTGTATGCATAATAAATAAATCTTTAAAAAATAATAAATAAATAAATACTCACATTTTGAGGATAGATTAATATTAATAGATTAAACTATGATTCTCTTTCTCTGGGGCCTCCCTGGTGGTGCAGCGGTTGAGCGCTGCGCTGTGGAGCTGTCGGCAGCAGCGATGCAAGTTCGACGCCCAGCCGGGGAGAATCCCACGTGGTGCAGCAGACCTCTCCTGCCTCGCCCACTGCTCCCCTCAGCAGTGTATTTCTGATCTGCCTGTTCTGCTCCCCACTCTGTCTCTGGTGAACCCTCTCACCGCCCCATGCCTCTGGCCTGGACCCCGGCTTGTATAAATAAATCTTAAAAAAAAAAAAAGATTCTCTTTTCTGCCTCTCATCCTCATCAGTAGGTAATGCTCTTGAGAGTTCAGAAAGGAGACTGTCGAGGAGAAAATTGGTGATGGTCTGTGAATATCCCCAAAGAAAATGAATTGCTGTAACTGTTGAGTTTACAGTTCTAAAGCAAATATAGTCTCATGCATCTGTAGTCCACTGGGTTGGAGTTGATTATATGCATCTCTCTAACTCCCTGTTCAATTAGGGCACAATAGTACTTTTTAATTTTTTTTCCCATCCTTCATGAAATTAGATACTTTCTTGGGTAGTAAAAGCATTTGCAGGGCCTCCCTGGTGGCACAGTGGTTGGGCGCTGGAGCTGTTGGCAGCAAGTTCGATGCTCGGCCGGGGAGATTCCTACATGTCACAGCAGACCTCTCCTGCCTCACCCACTGCTCCCCTCAGCAGTGTATTTCAGTTGATCTGCCTGTTCTGCTCCCCACTCTGTCTCTAGTGAACCCTCTTGCCACTTCACGCCTCTGGCCTGTACCCCAGCATAGTATGCATAAATAAATAAATCTTAAAAAAAAAAGCATTTGCAGAGAATATCTCAAAAACTGATCTCTTAATCAAAACATATCAAAAACATATCAAATAAGTTATATCTTCACTGTGTACAGAAGTGAATTTAATAAAACATGTAAGCAAACAATTACAGTCACAGAAAGAAATATAAAAGTCATTACTTACTTTCTGAACCAGGAGGATGATGTAAAAATATTGAAGGGAAAAATATCATTGCCTATATAATAGAACTTATTTCTGCCACGAAAAAAAAAAAAAAATCCAGCCCATTTGCAACAACCTGGATGAAAATGAGGAATTATGCTAAGTGAAACTATACAAAGAAAAAAAAAATGTTGGATCTCACTTATAGGTAGAAACTTAAACAAACAAACAAACAAACACACAGAAGCACAGAGTAGAGCAATGGTTACTAGGTATTAGGGGTTTGGAGAAAATGGGGAACTGCCAGTGGGACAAAGTCATAATTATGTGAGGTTAATAAGCCCAGAGACCTGTATATTTACAGAGAACATGATTCTATTTAATAATATTATATTTAACATTGGGAATATGTCAGTTGTACTTTTAAAAACACCAGAAATGGTGAACCATGGGAAATATGTGATATTTCAATTAGCTTGACCTTTATAACCAACCATTGCACTACAAATATAAGCAAGCATATAAAATATGTTTAATGTATACCTTATACACCATCCTATTGCAGTATAAATATAAATAATCACAATTGCATTAAAGAAGGCTATATATGAAGATAGTAAAAATTATGCAAATAAATGAATTTGCATCATTTATTGGTTTACATGATTAGGTTAATACTATTAGGTGATAAGTTAAATATTAAGACCAGAAATATAGCATATATAACCCTATACCAATGAGCAAAACCATCAAAAATAAATTAGACATGTAAGTTGAGCATTTTTTAAAAATTGTCATTACTGCCATATATTAAAAAAAAGTGATTGATATAAAGAGTGCTTTTACATATAGTATTTCTTTTGCTCCCAAATAATTCCCTGGAATGATCCATTTAACAAAATGATCACTGTCAGCTTCAAAATCATAAATAATATATAGTAGTTCAGTTTTTCTTTTACATGTACACCAAATGCCTATTTCCAGAACAGTAATTATTTCCTTAATATCTTACATGTTTTGACACTGTAATAATAAACTAAATATCCTTCTTTTCCTATTCTGCAACCTCTTTCAAATAACACTGCAACCTCTTTCAAAACAGGAGTGTTTATTGACCTAAAAACTAATATCCTCAGTTTTATCTCCTCTCTCAAGAGAACCATTCTCTTTGCTTTCCCTAACCCTTTATTTTCCAGAACACAATAAATTATATTACTTCTTCTGATCTTATACCTGGTTTCTCATTTTGTGTGCAAAAATTCTTAGATAAAACCATGCTTGTGCATATGGGTCACCAATTACAGAATGGAGAAAAGTGCCTTGAAAACTAATCAATAGTCTGACAAAGATGGCAGCAGAGTGAAGACATCAATTTTTCCTTCTTAACACATTAACAAATAAATTACAGCAGAACAAATAATGAAACCTGAAAGATAAACAGACAACTACAGGATATATTTGAAGTAAGAGTCTAGAGGAAAGGATTAAGAAAAACTAATTGAACTATGTTTTCTATGATAGTAATACTGTAACTGGTGGCTAAAGCCAAAGACTGTTACAGGTGCTGGAGGGGATTGCTTGTGAAGACAGATACCCCCAGCGAAAATGAAAAGTATTGCATTTTGGGGTTGAGATTTATAGTGCCAGCAAGGCACAGTGAAGGTTCCCTATGATTCAGGCAGATGGGAAAGGAGGCGTCCTGGAATCCTCAGTGCTTTTTAGGCTTTCAATGATCTTTCTGCAGTGAGGCAACAGATATAGGACAGGCAAGGGGGGCTGAAGGATTGGGGTCCGGGAGGTTGGCAGACCTCCTAGCCACTGGCAAATCTTTACTTTTACTCTACTCCATGCTCCGTTCTCCACTGCTGCTGCTTCCGCTTTATATGGTCAGTCTCTTGGCTCAGGTGTGCCCACTCACGCATGCCCATGCCCCACTCCAGGTGCCACCATGATGCAGGACTGCAGGTGTCTATCATTAAATCTAAGGGCAGTAGGGCAGAAAATCCTGATCATTCCTTTATTTACCCTACAAGATTGATAAGAAATATCAAGGAGGACTGGGTCTCCCTGGTGTCGCAACGGGTTAAGCGCAGCGCTGTGGATCTGTCGGCAGCTGTGGTGCAAGTTTGATGCCCGGCCAGGGAGATTCCCACATGGTGCAGCAGACCTCTCCTGTCTTGCCTTCACTCTGTCTTTCATGAACCCTCTCACTGTTACCAGAACCAAGCTGCCTTAGCAGTGGGAGCCAGCAGGAGCGGTGGTGTCTTTTATCCTGCTGCTCCAAGAGCATTTGCTGTTGTAGCAATTGCTCTTGCCCAGTAACTGCCATTTTGAATGGACCAATCGGGTGCTAGGAGCTGATGGGTAGGTCCAATCGGCTCCAGGATTGAAAAATGGTCCAATCAGACTTGTGGATGGTACTCTGAGAGAGGATATAAGCCAGGATCGGAGGGACCTGAAAAAGGAGGGACAAAAAGAAGAGAAAAAAAAATAAAAAAGATAGAGGAAGCCAGCCCCAGAGAGAGAAGGAGGCCCCTGAAGAAAACAGGAGAAGACGACGACACCAGCCCCCAGGAGAAGAAAGATGACGGTTCCAGACTCTGAAGAGAGAAAAAAGAAGTCCGTTCCTGGCCTCCGAGGAAGAAAGAAGAAGCGTCCAGCAGCTGCCCTCTGAGCAGGAAGAGAAGATGAAGAACTCTGCAGAGACGGGGCCTCTGGTCCTGTCTCTGATGTAGCCTGAAAGGAGCAGCAAAGGCCCCGGGCCTGGTGTCTCAGAGAGCTGTTTGTTGGTCTAACCAAACACCTCAGAAAGAGCTACCATCACCCCTGTGTTCTGGGTGAGGTGGCCGCCACTTGAGGATGCAGTGAGCTCTCTGTTTCCCCCGTTTGTACAATAAACCCCATGTTTGTTGTTCCTGTAGCCTGAAGTCTCCTGCAATTGTGCGCGCGGGTGAGAACTCACAGACAGTGCCCTGTCCTCCCATCTGGCACTGTCCTTTGTTGTTTTTGGCCTTTTGGGGCTTTTTGGTGGCCCTTTCCTCAAAGCCTGGCCAGTTGTGCCATGTCTGCCCCACTTTCAGTTGGAGACCATGAAGGGACTGGACATACCTGTCTGCCCCGCTTTCAGGTTGGCGACTCTGCTGGGACCTGGACATCCTGTGTCCATCCCCCACTCTGTTTCAGTTGGCGACCATGGCAGAACCAGACACCCTGTGGTCTGCCCACTTTCATCACCACCCCGCGCCCCTGGCCTGCATCCCAGCTTTTATGCATATATAAGTAAATCTTAAAAAAAAAAAAAAGAAATATAAGGGACTGCAGAAGTAGCCTCCAGGATTCAGTTTTTCCGGATCCAGTGTGTGAGCATTTAGTGTTTTCAGATCTTCAGTGATTCTGGGGTCAGCAATTTTGGCCCCCACTGCACCAATCTTCCAAAAGGAATGTGCAGGCCTCTGAAGGGCATGAAGAGGCTTCCAGCAGCCAACCTCAGAGAGGGAAAGTTCAGAGGCTTTGCAAGTAGCAGAACAACTGAAACTATTAGAGCCTGGCAGGGAAGGCAAAGACCCTGAGACAGGCGCCCCCCTGAGCTGCGTGAATGTGGCCATTTCTCGCGATGTTTAGCTGCTGCAGCTGCTGTTTTGACTATTGCTTGTCTAGTGCTGTGCTAGGGTGTCTCTGAAGCACTGGGGAACATCTCCTGCTGTGTCTTCCATTGTCTTCCTGGGTTGGAACCTGGCCTATAGTCTGGCTGCCACATGTTCCAGGTCTGTAGTGGCAGGAAGATACCGTATTGGGAACATGGCCTATTCTATGGGAGAGGAGCCCTGCATCCCAAGTGGCGGGAAGACGCTATCTTAGATGCTTTTTTTTAGGACTTGAAAACACTGGACACTGCTTCAGGTGACGTAAACAGCCATGTTTGGCCCCAGTAACTCTTTGTTTTTCCCTGTTTTTTTAAATAAATCCAATTATTATTGTTCTCTGGACCTGAGTAGTCTTGAAATTGTGTGCACCGGTGAAGAACTCAGTGACTGGTAAAGTATTTGGACAGTGTCCTTGGCTACTTTTAGTGCCCCTTGCTGCCCTATATCAATACCATTCATTACAACTGTAAAAAGAGAGCAGAAGATGGCATATTTTTTTTCCCTCTGGTTGTTGACTCAGTGGTTTATACCCACATAGTATTATTCTTGATAAGGAGGTTGTAAGGTAAATGAAGCGGGTGGGCCATCAGGTTTTTCCACCCTACTGCTGTTGGACATAATGATGGGCACCTGCAGTCCAGCATGTGCGCATGAGTGGGCACACCTGGGCCTGGAGAGACGCTGTGTAAGGGCGGCGACACAGGAGCGAGGAGCTTTAGCTCGAAGCTCAATCTCAAGGCAGGCGAGGCAGCAGCGGCGTGGCAGCCACAGAGCACAGAGCTTGAGAGCAGAGGACCGTGTGGTGGAGAGTGATGGAGAGCCGTGGAGTACAGGGAAGGACGGCACGACAACATCAAATAAATAGATTCTGCTTGAACCGATGATGAACCTACCTGGTCTGGGATGGTTGCAGAAGAGAATTACATAGAGTTGGCTTGCAAGACAGAGGATAGCCTGTTGGAGAGCTATAGTTGAGGTACAGTGATATACTGGTTTGTGTTTGAGGAGTCAAATATAGAACAGCTGAAGCCTGAACCAGCAAAAATCAGCCAGATCAGATCACTGTTAGATCACCTGTGTCTCATCAGAGGCGAGGCTATTATTTCACACTATTACTGTCACATTCAAAACACCCAGATTATTTTCACCTAAGCCCAAAATTGAGGTAACAGAATACTTTCACTAACCACATTTAAAGCATATGTATCTGAACAACAGGAGCAAGCACCCCAGGATAAGCCTCTGGACTAGGAAAGCAATGAGATCAACTCCTGGTTTGAGGCCCTATCTCAGCTACAACCCATGACCAACGCTGCATCTGGTAATCAAACACAAACTAAAGGCTGAGCTTGTCACAAGACTTTATAAAATATGTAGGCTGAGGTTGATCTAGGAATAGGGACCCCTATAGATCTCCATAACACAACTCAGATAAAGACTTAACTAGTACCAGCAACCAGGACAGTTTCTTTATCAATTCAGACAGATGAGTAAAGAATTCTGGAGCCCTCAGTGGCTTTTTCAGGCTTTAATGATGTTTCTACACCAATTTTTGTGGGACAAGCACTCAGGCTGGCAAGGCTGGGAGGCCAGCTGTGCCAGGAGGCCGGCAGGCCTTCCAGCCCCCCGCTTCCCCCTTGAATCTTTACCCTTTGGACTTTCTCTGGCATCATCTCATTGTCCTACCTCTCTGTAGCCACTCATCCTCTTGTAGCCATTCTACCACAGTCATCCCTCTATGGTGCTGCCTTAGATCTACCGCCTCCAGACTCAGGAGCTTCCACTAAACACATCCCTACACCATACTCCAGGTGTTCACAATTAGGCCTACCCAACCCAACAATCCCAAGCACCTCCTGCATTAGCACAATCAAGGCTGCAGGTGATAGCCACAGAGGCCAGCAGTGTAAAAGCCTGACCATTTCATATACCCTACAACTGCACAAAAGAAAAGTTGAATAATTTATACTCACAGGGTACAATGATTGAGTGTCCTACTTCCCTGGTTCCTATCTATTATTCCATGTTAGTGCCAGTTTTCCAGACACCTGAACAGATACAAAGACATGATTCAGAAAGTTTATCCCTATTTGTTTATTTCTTATTTTGTTTAAGATTATTTTATTTTTGCATACAAGCTGGGGTGCAGGCCAGAGGTGTAGGGCAGTGCGAGAGTTCACCAGAGACATAGTGGGGAGCAGAAAGGCAGATTGATGGAAATACACTGCTGAGGGGAGCAGTGGGTCAGGCAGGAGAGGTCTGCTGCGCCATGTGGGAATCTCCCCAGCTGGGCATTGAACTTGCGCAGCATTGCAGTCACCCACAGCTCCACAGCGCTGCACTTAACCCATTGTGCGACCAGGGAAGCCCCATATCTCCATTTTATTCCATAAAATCTAAAAATGAAAAGATAGAAAAAAATAAATAATAAATGAAAACCAGAGAGTAGGCTCAATCCAGCAGAGCTATTGGATATGTCTGAAGATTAGATTTATAACAATGTTTACTAAATTTAAGAAGACAATTGTTGATGTAAAACATGAACAGAATAAAACTGTTAAGAGATTGCTAAATTTTGAACAAATGCACCTAATTTTTTTAAAGATTTATTTATTTATGCATACAAATTGGGGTACAGGCCAGAGGCATGGGGCAGCGAGAGGGTTCACCAGAGACAGAATGGGGAGCAGAACAGGTAGATGGATGGAAATACACTGCTGAGGGGAGCAGTCAGCGAGGCAGGAGATGTCTGCCATGACATGTGAGACCCTCCCTGGCTGGGCACTGAATTTACATCGCAGCTGATGACATCTTCACAGCACAGCGCTTAACCACTGCACCACCAGGGAGGCCTTGCCCTAATAATGTTATAACCAAAATTAAAAGTACTACAGAAGATAAACACAAGTAATAAAACAAATTAATGGGATTGGGCACATACTATCAACACAGAAATAGAACAATAAAGATAATAAAGATTAAAAGAGTAAAAGTAATGTAAGCGTCTTTGGGATTGATTACACTGTAATAACATCCATTCCAGGAGCTCCAAGAAAGAGAAAGACATAGAAAGTATATTAAAAAAAAAAAAAAATGACTGAGAACTGCCATAACATGGGTTATAAACCAGACAACCTAATCCAAATCCAAGATGCCCAGAGATTTCCAAGCAAAATTTCAGATCAACATGCTCTAATATTAAAACTCTCGAAAGGCAATGACAAAGAATAAATGTTAAAAACATCAAAGGGAAAAAAGGTAAACCATAAAGGAAGGCCAATTAAACTGTGCATAAACTTTCCATACAAGAAAAGAATGGAAGGAGGTATTTTGATTACTCGAAGAAAAAGATGACCAGTCTGAAATTATTTACCCTAAAATATTAACACTCAAGACAAAAGAAAGGGTAAAGAGAGAAATTGAAAAGCAAAAATTGGTATGAGACCAAAACATCCAGTGGGCCAAACAAATCGCCCGCCATATGCTAACTACACCAGAACCTTCAAACAAAAAAGTCAATGAAATTAACACATAGGACAATGGAAATGGAACCTAAGAAAAACAAATCAAGATATTAACAATAAAAGGCAGAGAAAACTACAAAAGCAAAAACATTCAAATAAAATGATAATGAATAATTAGATTGCAATATCAATTTAAGTGTAAATTACCTTAATTCACCAGTTAAAAGAAATAGTGACTGAGTATATTTCTAAACAAAGTCCAAACTTGTGTTGTTCACATGAAATGCATCTTACCATATAATATAAGCAAACTTGATGTGAAAACAGGTAGACACCAATCTTACAATCTTTGTAATTAAGAAAGGGATAAGAGATGGACACAGTATTATATTATGATTAAAGGTTAAATACAACCAGAAGAAATAACATTCGTAAATATATATGCAACAAATTGTGGTGTACAAAGATTCTTAAGACATTAGCTATTTAACTGGAGAAATATTGAAGACAACATGATACCGCTAGATGATTTTTATACTCCACGTTCAACTTTTAATAGATAAATCTGAAAAGAATAAGAAGGAATCCATAAACTTAAATGAAGAGCTAAGACACATAGATTTATCAGAGTTTGACAGAACAATTAATTCCCAAACCACTACATGCTCATTTATTTTTCAAGTGCATATGAAACATTTGCAAGAATAGACTATATGTTGGGACAAAAGTCACTTGTCAATAAAACTACTAAGACTGAAATCTTACCATATTACACTTTCCAACCGTGATATCATAAATTTAGATGCTAATTATTAAAGAAAACCACAGAAACAAGAGACTAAAAAATGCATTGCTTAATAATTTTTGAATAAAATAACTACAGACTAATGAAAGTAAGGATACAAACTACCTCAATCTATGAAATGCAGTGAAAGCAGTCTTAAATGAAACAATAATTGTTGTCTATTAAAAAGCAAGAAAAATCTTAAATTAACAATTCAATACTACACAAGAAGCAATATGGAAAAAGAGGAACAAAGAAGACAAGTTAGTAAAAGGAAAGAGATAATGAAAATAAGCTTGAAAATCAAGAAAATGGAAAAAAATTAATGAAACTAAGTGTGTTTCTGCAAGAAGATAAAAAATAATTGATAAATTTATAACTGGTGAAGAAAAAAAAATATTAAAATATTCAGAAATTAAAGAACAGAAATTACCAGAGAAGACATAGAAATTGGAAGAATCATAAGAGATTACTGTAAAGAATTCTGTGTGAGTAAACTCAAACCTTGAAATATGGGCAAAATGTTGAAATTTAAATTCAACCATAAAATGGCAGATAGCAAAAGCAATTGAGATAAAAAGGAGAGTAACAGAGACATCAATTTGACTTTAAACTATACTATAAAGCTAAAATACTAAAAACAATATGCATATTTAGTTCCATAACCAGGTTGGGGAGTTTTATTTTATCTTTGAATAAATTCTTTATCTTTCTCTCTCTCTTCCCCCACTAGGATATATCCATTATTCTTATGTTGCTTAATGTAGTCAAATAATTCCTGGAGTGTTTTTCATTTTTCCTTAAATTTCTTTCTCCTCCCACCTGGATCTGTTGTGTATTATGATCTTCAAGTTCACTAACTCAATTTTCCATTTGGTCTAGCCAGCTTCCATACCTTTTGGCAGATTTTTTTTCCTATTTTTCATCCTGTAATAGCCTTATTTTCTTCTTAATCTTCAAATCTTAGATTATTTTCATTAATTGTATTTCCTATTTCATTAATATTTTTCTGAAGCTTCTTCACTCTGTTTCCTTATCATGGCAATTTTGAATTCTGTGTCTGATAGGAAGATAAAATATTATATATATTTGAGATTGGGTTCTGCAGAACTGTTTTCACCTTTTAGCGCCACATCCCTTGAGGTTTCATGTTATCCAGTGCTTTGGTTTTTGTATGTTCATCATGCCGTTTTAGATATTCACCCTAGGGGTTCTTGTCACTTCAGCAGTAGCAACATGTTGGCCTAAAATGAAGCCTAATAGAGAATATCGGGGGATATCTGTATCACTTCTGATTCCACAGACTGTTCACCAACAACCAGTATGACCTTTATGCATAGACTGTGTTCTCTGTGGTTACTCATAGTTTCTAACTACAAATCTTGGGCACAGGCCTACAGGTTACACACTGAGGAGATGTGAGTAATTCTCCTGGCTTTCTGAATCCTGTCCAATTGCTCCTGAAGATGTGGCTGTTAGTGATATGCCAAGAGGACCTGCAATCACCCACTGTGCGTGGAAGCAGACACCAGAAATTTCACAACTTCCATGCCTGTACTTTCATCAGTACCCAAAATTCCGTGCTTTCATGTGCACACACACACCAATCAGTAGTGTCCTAAGTTGAAGTCTTTTGCTAAATGAGTCCTCCTACTAAACACAAAGTTTGTGGGGATTCTCCTTTTCCTTCCTGAAATTACTTCCTACTTAATAATTATTTCCCTAACTTCATGAGTTTCATCAGGCTTTTGCCTGACTTCTTACTACATGACAACCTGTTTCCCTCTCAACGGCATCTTTTTTTTTAAAGATTTGTTTATTTATGCATACAAGCTGGGGTACAGGCCAGAGGTGTGGGGTGGCAAGAGACTTCACCAGAGACAGAGTGGGGAGCAGAACAGGCAGATCAGAAATACACTGCTGAGGAGAGCAGCAGGCGAGGCAGGAGAGGTCTGCCGCACCATGTGGGATTCTCCCCGGCTGGGCTTAGAACTCGCATCGCGCACACTGCTGACAGCTTCACAGCACAGCGCTTAACCGCTGTGCCACCAGGGAGGCCCTGGACCAAGTTTTTGCAAATCAGAAAATGCTTTCTTTTTAAAAACAGTGATGAATCTCAGAATCACCTGAATGTACTTTGTTCTTACAAGATTTTGACCCCAAAATCTTAGAAGCTCTGGTAGATCATTCTCTGTATATTGTTTTCAAGATTTATACCCCCCAACTTTAATTCACTTGGAAATGTAAACACACAGGAAAAGCTAAGTAAATTAAAGAAAATAAATTCAATGAAATAAAATTAACAATAGAATTTATTAAAACTATTCTAAAATCCAAGTAACTGAAAGCTAGATTTATACACCAAGTAAACATACTATACTAAATGGAACAACATAGAGAAATAAGATATCGGTGTAACCATAGTAATGGAGTTTATGAAAAATAGGTAGTCCTCTGGAAACTTTTTTTTAAACAAAAACAAAACAGTGCCAGAATTAAGATGGCAACAGTTTAACATACTCTTATAATGAGAAACATTCAGAAAAAAATAAATAAGGAAAATAATAGAATTAAATTGAACTGAAATTTTAAGTATGTTAATGAGAAACAATTTTCAATATACATGTGACTTGACAGTTTTAGTATATTAGACAAACACACACACAACTAGGCAAAATATTTATTTTTTTGAAGATTTTTTTAGTATGCATACAAGAGCTGGATGCTTATGCATCCAGAGGTGTGGGGATTGAGAGAGAGAAACAGAGACAGAGTGGGGAGCAGAACAGGCGGATCTAAGGAAATGCACTGCTGAGGGGAGCAGCAGGCAAGGCAGGAGAGGTCTGCTGCACCATGTGGGAATCTCCCTGGCCAGGGATCAAACTCATGCTGCAGTGGCTGGTGATAGCTTCATAGGCTAAGACTTACCCCTTGTGCCACCACGGAGGCCCACTAGGCAATATATATATATATTTGAGAGTACACATTTAAACCTCAACATGCTTGCTCTCTACCAAAGCTCCAGTGCCAAAACCCTATCACTATCACTTTGCCATCCCTCATCCTCTCCTCCACTAACTCCTTCCCTCCATGGTATCCCACTTATAATCACCATAGTTTTCACAGTTTGGGAGTTGTGTTGTGTTATGCAACTTATTTTTCTTTCTTTATATCCCACTAATGAGAGAACCTACTAATTGGCTTTCATTTTTTGACTTATTTCACTTAGTACGATCACTTCAAAAGTCATTCATATTGTCCTGAAAGACACTATTTCAACGTTTAAAATAGCTAACATTGAGTAGTGTATCACCGAGTGTGTGTGTGTGTGTGTGTGTGTTTGTGTGTATAAAATCTCACAATTTTTTCCCAGCCATTTGTCAATAAACATTTAATTTGATTTGATTTCTGGACTATCATGAGTAATGTTGCTATGAACATAGGGGTTCATAAATCTTTTAATAATGTTTTCATATTTTTAGATAAATACCTGGAAATGGTATCGTGGTATTGCTGGATTTTCATTTTTAGTTTTTCAAGGAAATCTCTGTCTTCCATAGAAGCTAAAGCTATTAACATTCTCTCCAACTGTGAACAAATGTTCTTTTGTTTCCTCCTCATCACTGACAAGACTTGATACTTTCAATCTTTTTGATATAAACCATTCTTCCAAGTGTGTGATGATATCCCATGCTGTATTGATTTGCGTTTATCTGATAATAAATGGTTTTGGACATTCATTCAAAAGCCTGTGGATCATGATTTTGCCTTCTTTGGAGAAATGTCTATTTAGGTATTTTGTCCATTTTTTATTGAATTGTTTATGTTGTTGCTGAGCTGTGTGATTTCTCCTATATATTTTGCAAACTAATTCATTTTTGAATGGGTGATATGCAAATATCTTCTCTCAGTCTGTGGATTACCTAATTTTTTTGTTTAATTTGTGGTGGTTTCTTTCAGTGTACAAAATATTTTTTGGTCTAATGTAGTCTCATTAATTCTATTTGCTTTTGTTTCCTTAGCTATTGAAGTTGAGTACACAAATTTGACTTTTGTATGCTTATGTATGGAAATGTGCCATCTATGTTTCCTTTTATTTTATGTTTTCAGGTCCTCTATACAAATCCTTAACCCATTTTGAGTGTGAGGGTGGAATCAAACAGTGATCTAGCTTATTTTTTCAAGTGGCTGTCCAAGTTTCCCAACACCATTTGTTAAATAGACTTCTTTTCTCTGTTATATGGTCTGTTCACTCTTTGTCATATTTTAACTGACCATAATTTTGTGGTTTTATTTCTAGGCTGTCTATTGTATTCCATTTGTCTATATTTATGTATATGTTCCAATAACATACTGCTTTGATTAACATCACTTTGTAGTACTGTTTGATATATACGATTGCAATACTTCAACTTTTCTATCAAGATTTCTAAGGCTACTTTTATTTTTTGTGGTTTTATGCACAGTAAAGAATTGTTTTTCTTCTATTTCTTGTAAAAGTGTCATTGGCATCTTGATAGGCATTACATTGAATCAGGCAGTTGCTTTGAGTAATATGGTCATTTTAATAATGCATATAATCCCACCTGTTAACTTGGAATATTTTGCCAATTTCTTCTGTCTTCTATTTTTTTAACAGTACCTAATTATTTTATGTGCATAAGACCCTTACCTCTTTTATTAAAATTACTCCCAGATATTTCATGCTTATTTTTTATTCTAAATAGGATAGTTTTCATAATTTCTCTCTTTTACAATGCTCACTGCATATAAAACAAATTTCTATATATTAAGTTTGTATCCTGCACTCTACTATATTCATTATTTCTAGTTTTATTTTTATGGAGCTGTTTGGATTATTTTACATATATTATTTTTTCATCTGCAAAAAAGGTAGCTTTATTTCTTCTATCCAATTTGGATTTTTTAATATATTTATATCGCCTAATTACTCTGACTAGGATTTCCAATACTATGATGAATAGTAGTGGTGAGAAAGGGAAATTTTGTTTTGTTCCTAACATTAGCAGGAATGGTTTCATATTTTCACTATTGAATATGATGTTAGCTGTAAGTTTGTCATTTATGTCCTTTATTATATCGAGTTATGTCCAATCAGTTTACAACTTACCGAGTATTTTATAATAAATGGTTGTTGATTTTTTTGTGAATGCATCTTTTCAGCATCTATTGATAAGAGCATTTGAGTATTTTTTTTTTTATTGATGTGTTGAGTTACATTATTCAATTTTTGGATTTTTTTTTTTAGATAGATAGATGCTTTTTATTTGCCAAAATTTTGCTGATGATTTTTGTATCTATTTTCACCAGGGAAATCAGTTTATTGTTTTGTTTTATTTTTTGCAGTCATTGTCTTTTTGTGGAATCAGTTTAATGTTGAAAACATTAAACTCAGAAAACATGTTCATGTTCTCTCCTCCTTCATATGTTTGAAGAGTTTGTGAAAGAGAAGTATTAATGGGTCAGTTTTGTAGACCTCAATAATGACAACATTTGGTTAAGGGCATTTGCTCCTAGGGCTAATTTTGATTACAATTTTGTAATCAGGGGGCCTCCCTGGCGGCTCAAGGGGTTAAGTATCAGCCTATGAAGCTATCCAGAGCCACTGCAGCATGAGTTTGATGCCCCAGCCAGGGAGATCCCCTCATGGTGCAGCAGACCTCTCCTGTCTCACCTGCTCCTCTCTTCAGCAATGTATTTCAGTCAATACGCCTGTTCTTCTCCCCACTCTGTCTCTGGTAAATCCTCTCATGACTCACACCTCGGCCTACACCCCAGCTCTTGTATGCATAAATAAATAAGTCTTAAAAACAATTTTTGCATTCATATCTTTCTATTCTGCAGTTCAAGCTGTCCATTCCATTCTGTTTCAGTCATAGGTTGTTATAAAATTTATCCATTTATTTTAGGTTGTCAAATTTATTTGTGTATAATAATTCATAGCAGTCGCTCATTCTCCTTCGTATATCTGAGGTATCCCTTGAAACTTTACCTTTTTAATTTCGGATATTTTATTAGGCTTTTCTAATTTTTTAAATGTATTCATTTTTATTGAATTAATGTTGGATACCATTGCTGTATATGATGTAGAGGTATAAGATCACACCTCTTCAGATGTATTTTATCATATCATACTCCTCACCATATTTTCATTACTGAGTAGTATTTTGTTGTGTATACATACACACATTCTTTTATTATTATTATTTATTTATGCGCACAATAAATAGGATGCAAGCCAGAGGTGTGGAAGGTGAGAGGAATCACCAGAGACAGAGTGGGGAACAGAAAAGGTGGATCTACTGAAATACACTGCTGAGAGGAGCAGTGGGTGAGACAACAGGGTTCTGCTGAGCCATGTGGGTCAGCTCTGTGCCAGGGATCAAACTCATGCTGCAATGGTTGGCCATAGCTTGATAGTGCTGAGACTTTAACCCTCGTGCCACCAGGGAGGGTCCTATATATACCACATGTTCTTAATCCACTCATTTGTTCTTGTACACCTAAGTAATTCCCACAACTTGGTTACTGTTAATTGATGCAATGTTCTAGTGAATATATCTCTTTGAATTCATGTTCTTACATTCTTTGGGTGGATATTTAGGAATAAAATTTCTGGTTTATGTAGATTTATTTTTACAAAACTCCACACAGTTTTCCATAACTAGACCAGTCTACATTCCTACCAAAAGTGTAAGAACATCTTTTTCCCCTCAACCCCTTTCTGGCATTTATTGCTTCTGTTCATTTTTTTTTAAGATTTTTTTTTAAAGATTTATTTATTTATACATACAAGCTGGAGTACAGGCCAGAGGTGTGGGGCGGCGAGAGGGTTCACTAGAGACAGAGTGGGGAACAGAACAGGCAGATCAGAAATACACTGCTGAGGGGAGCAGCGGGCGAGGCAGGAGAGGTCTGCCTTACCATGTGGGATTTTCCCTGGCTGGGTGTCGAACTTGCATCGCGTGCTGCTGACAGCTCCACAGAGCAGCGCTAAACTGCTGTACCACCAGGGAGGCCCGCTTCTGTTCATTTTTATATGGACAATTTTCATTCATGTGAAATAATATCTTGTGGCTTTCATTTGCATTTTCCCTCATGTTAAGTGTTGATTATTATTTTCATGTGATGGTATATCTACTTTGGAGCGATATCTGGCTTTTCTGCCTTTGTCTGGTGTGGTAATATACATCTGAATAGTATAAACCTGTGTTCCTAAATCATATACAGTATTATAATCAATGTTACTTTTAAAAAAGTAAAAATAAACAAAAATATTGAAAAAAAACATGCTTTCCTTCTTAAAAAATTGTAAATATTTAGGTATAAATCCAACAAAATGTGATATTGATAGAGGGTTAAAAAAATCACCAAAAAATTAACATCAAGAAAAAGATGTGTGTGTGTATTATATATATATATATATATATATATATATATATATATATATATATATATATATATATATATATATGTATTTTATTTTTTTAATATTTATTTATTTTTGCATACAAGCTGGGGTAGAGGCCAGAGGTGTGGAGCAGTGAGAGGGTTCACCAGAGACAGAGTTGGGAGCAGAACAGCAGATCGACAGAAATACACTGCTGAGGGGAGCAGTGGGAAAGGCAAGAGATGTCTGCCGCACCATGTGGGAATCTCCCTGGTCAGGCTTCAAATGTGTGTCGCTGCTGCCAACCGCTCCACAGCCTAGCGCTTAACCACTGCGCCACCAGAGAGGCCCTATGATATATATTATTATGCATACAATATATACTATGTATGACATATATTATATAAATATATCATAATTATAAAATATTATAGTATATTATATATACATTAATGTATATAATATATGCACACTTAATTTGTAATGTATTTTACAACAAAGACTACTTTATAGCCTCTTACAACAAATAAGATAATTTCATAAAGTTAGTGACCCATGAGTACAAAGTAAATAAAATTGGAATGTACAGAGAGAGTTACAAAGTAATAATAGTTGAAATAAGAACTTATGATATAATTTGTAATGAAGCATGATTTACCAGAAAAAAAAATGTGACAATAAACTACATGAGTTTAAAATTATAGAAGGTAAGAGAGAAAGAAGATGGACAGGATAAAAGAAAAGTTAATCCAAGCAGGCTATATTATCTTTCACTTTATATTTCAAATTAATATTCAAAGGTTATGATGTAAACTGTAAATTAAAGCCCACAGCATTTTGATAAAAAAAGTAAAACAATTTTATCTCACAGAACTTCAACTTAAGAAAAACCTACATCATAAATACATGAAATGAATGTATACAAATAGTTGACTCAATATATGGATAGTTTGAGAGAAAATTTACTATTAAATTCAGTCTTTCAAAATATGATTAAAAGCAAATGGGGTAAAAGATACAATACTGAAAGATTTGTGGTCTTGAACCAACTCAATTTGATAAGACTAGACAACTGTGAAAATTATTGATTACATAAAGTATTCCTAGTTATTAAGATACAAATAAAATAAGTAAGGAAGTGGGAGAGTAATAATAAAAATTAAAATGTAATTTATTCTATTTTATTGTAATATTTAATATTATTTAAAGATGTTTAACATCATGATCATCACAGCATTTTATAATTTTGCATAACTCAGGTCTTTCGCTATAATTTTCCTTACTTTATAATGGTGATTCTCAACTCCATTTTTACATTAAAATAATATCTGAAACTCCTCTAGGTCTTTTATCCATTTTGAGTTGGTTTTGTGCAGGGTGTGAGGCAGTAGTCTAGTTTCATTTTTTTCCATGTGGCTGTGCAGTTTTCCCATCACCATTTATTGAATAGACTGTCCTTGTTCCACACCATTTTATTTGCCCCTTTGTCAAAGATTAATTGTTCATAGATATGTGACTTTAATTCTGGGTATTCTATTCGGTTCCATTGGTCTTTGTGTCTGTTTTTGTCCCAGTACCATGCTGTTTTAGTTATTATGGCTTTGTAGTATAGTTTGAAATCAGGGAGTGAAATCCCTCCATTTTCTTTCTTTTTAGTCAGGAGGGATTTAGCTATGTGGGGCTTTTTGTGGTTCCATATGAATTTCATCAGTATTTGATCTATTTCTTTGAAGAATGTCATTGAGATTTTTATTGGAATAGCATTGAATCTGTAAATTGCTTTTGGGAGGATTGCCATTTTGATAATGTTAATCTTTCCAATCCATGAGCAGGGGATGTCTTTCCATTTTCTTGTGTCATCCTGTATTTCTGAAACCACAAAATTTATAGAAGAAAATACAGGCAAAACTCTACACGACATACATCTCAGCAAAATCTTTAACGACACATCCCCCAAAGCGAAGGAAATGAAGGGCAAAATAAACAGGTGGGATTACATCAAAATAAAAATCTTCTGTACAGCAAAAGACACATTAACCAAAAAAAAAAAAAAATAGACACCCTACCAACTGGGAAAAGATCTCTGCACACAATACATCCGATAAAGGACTGATAACAAATATTTACAAGGAACTCACACAACTCAACAAAAACAAAGCTAACAATCCAGTCAAAAAATGGGCAGAAGAGCTAAAAAGTCACTTCTCTAAAGAATAAAAGCAAATGGCCAACTGGTACATGAAAAAATGCTCAACATCACTTGTAATCAAGGAAATACAAATCAAAGCCACTATGAGATACCATTTCACACCTGTGAGAATGGCACACATTAAAAATATAGGCAACAACAAATGCTGGAAAGGATGTGGAGAAAAAGGAACTCTTATACACTTCTGGTGGGAATGTGAATTTTTCCAACCACTATGGAAAGCTGTATGGCGATTCCTCAAACTGCTAAACATGGAGCTTCCATATGACCCAGCAATATCACTTTTGGGAATCTACCCAAAGGACACAAAAACACCAATCCAAAAGGATACATGCACCCATATGTTCATTGTGGCACTGTTCACAATAGCAAATGTATGGAAGCAACCCAGTTGTCCAAAAGTAGATGATTGGATCAAGAAGATGTGGTACATATACACAATGAGATACTATTCAGCATTCAAAGAAGATAAACACATGCAATTTGCAGCAACATGGATGGAATTAGAGGGTATCATACTCAGTGAAACAAGCCAGAAAGAAAGAGAAAAGTATCGAATGGTTTCAGTTATAACAGGACTATAAGGAAACCAAATAGGAGAAAAACACTTGGGGGGTGGGGGGAGGGGAGGATAAGGGCACAAAATGGAGTAGAAAAGAACACAAGGGAACACGGAGATGGATCACAGGTGAATTGGTGGTGGGTTACCAAAGGGGAGTACAAATGTAAAATATATAAAAAACAAATATATATATATATATATATAATATCTAAAACCCCTGATAATCCAGGCATACACAAATTAGAAACTGGGGTCAAATTTGACATAAATAAAAATAATGAACTCTCTGGTTATCCAAAATACAACCAAATAGTTTTGTTTTCTAAAGGTAAATACACTTACAGCTGTTATTGTGGGGGAAAAGAAAAGATTTAGCTGAAATTCACTAATTCTCCATTTTGTCTTTAGATTTATTTTCTTTCTTTCTTTTTTTTTTTAAAGATTTATTTTTTATTTATACATACAAGCTGGGGTACAGGCCAGAGGAGTGGGGCAGCGAGAGGGTTCACCAGAGACCGAGCGGGTAGCAGAACAGGCAGATCAGAAATACACTGCTGAGGGGAGCAGCGGGCAAGGCAGGAGAGGTCTGCCGCGCCATGTGGGATTCTCCCTGGCTGGGCGTGGAACTCACGTCGCCACTGCCGACAGCTCCACAGCGCAGCGCTTAACCGCTGTGCCACGAGGGAGGCCCAGATTTATTTTCTTTGCTTAAATGCAATGACATCTTAATCATTATTTTCTAAAAAATTGTACTAACTTTTTATATTTATATTAATATATATACCTATCTTCCTTCTTTTATTTTTGTACCTCAAAATATAGTAGAGAGATATTCTATGTAATGTACCCAGACTTTGTAAGACTGTCTTTTAGTGCTAGAATTTTGGTGTGAATTTTGAACTTTTTACCCTTTATTTCCATTGCTTAACATTTTATAACACATGCTTCATGTTTACAAAAAAACCTGTAATATTCGAAGTTGTATAAAATGAGTTGTTTCATATTTCTTATTAGATAACTAGTCATATCTAAACTTATAGTGATGGCTATTGTTGACTATTGTTGACAAATTAAATATTCACATGTGAATGGTTGAAAGTATAATTTTCTTACAAATGTTTGAGGTAATACATCTCTTTGTCTATAATTTGGTGAATGGCTTTTATGTGTACAAATCTAGAACAAGGCAGTGGATGTCTGCAGTTTAATTTTACCATTTCACAGTTTGGACTGGTGAAAATACATGCATCTATGATGTGACAGTTAAATGGGTGTACATCAGGGTTAAGAGAAGGGAATGAATAACTATATTTAAATATTTATATGTTATGACTTACAGTAGTAAAATAAATATCTGTCAATGACATGAATGCTTAACGGTTATTTATCGGCATATAATATATAGAAATTAAGAACCTCAATTAAATGTATATATGTTATATAAGATTTTGACACATAATTTCCCTTAAAACTTGAAATTTCAGAAATTTTGTATGAAAAGTTAGATCTGCATATTTGCAGTTTTTGAAAGCATGATGAGGGTGGATCACTGAAGGAATTTAAATTGCAGAATGTACAAATTTTAAACAGCAAATGACCCATAGTCATTTATATTTCATTTATGTTTTTAATTGTCTAGTGCAATATAAAATGTGAAATCTTTTTCCCCTATCATCTTAGTTTTCTTTATTAATCATCTTTGACCACTTTCATTCTGTTAAAAGTTAATAGCTAATTTATATATATATGCTCATAAAAGACATTTTATGAAGCAAAATTAATCAAGCTATAATAAAATATAAATTTTGGTATTTTAATTTACTACATAATTTGTTGCATGGCGTCAATGTAATAATAAGTCAGAATTTTCTAAAAATATCTTGTTTATGTAGAAAATACTATGCCAGGATTCAAATATCTTTTCAGACTACAGAAAACTCCATCTGCCAGAAAAATCTAACCAGTAGCCATTTTAAACAGCATTGTCAAAGGATCACAAAAAGGTGAAATGTATTCACAGACACTCTTTAGTAGTCTTATAAAGTGATGGTTATTTTGGAAATAGTAGAGAAATAGCAAATGGTAACTTCAGTGAAAATAATTTCAGATGCTCTGAACATTGTATAAAGGTAATTTTATTAGTTATAAATAATAACCCAGTTGTTACTAAACAACTAAGATGAAACTAAAGAAGTATGGCAAGCTACTGCTGGAAATAATGTGTTTTCATTATCTGCTGATTTGGTGAAATGAAAAAAAAAATTAATGAGTTATCATTGGTTTACAACACAGTATATGATTCAAAGGTATAGGTTCACACCTTCTTAGATGACTGTAGGGTCCCAGATGTATTAACTCATAAACACATATCAATTATAAATTGTCATTTCTTCTTCTTTGACCTTCACTTTAGAAATATGTATCTACAAAACTATATATCAGAGTACATGACATAAAAATACTCACATGTATATAGTATCAATTTAATACAAATTTTGTTTCAACTTACAAGAAAATCACTTTTGCAAATTCCAGTTACACTCACCAAATCACTTTTCCCCTAAAGAGTTCTCCATTTTGATGACAAATCAAGCTATTACATTACACTTTCATCAGACAATGTCTGCACATGTATCCTGGCAACCACATGCTACAGTTAGTTTGACTCATTGAAGCACTGGATAAAATGGAAAATTGGTGAGGCCAATAAAAAAGGTTTAAGGAAAAAAATGACATACATAATAAAAATACAAGGCATTTTGAGACATTAGCACTTTTATCAACTAAGTAAATTCTTGCTATTAATCACATTTGTATTTAATGACTAAATAAGTATATTAGGTCACAAAAATGAATGGATTTTTAATTTTATGAAAATAGACTATGGATCCAGATGCTAAGCATGAATAATTCAAAAATCAACTGATATTTTACTTTAGTTTGGGAAGTTTTTCCCTTTATATGGCTCCTATATTTAAACATATCAGAACAGTATGAAAATAGGAAATAGTCTGAAAACAACTACCTTACATATGCTAAGAAGGCTAAAAACACTGTTCATATTGATCTTAATAATCCCTGGCAAGCCATTCTGGATGGAGTAACATTTTGATTTTATCAAAGATGATGAAAAAATATCCAGGTGCAATTATCATAAAAGCCACTTTCTGACTTGCTGACTATAAATTAAGAGAGGACAGTACAAAGCAACTAAAAGCGTGCAATGAATAATAGTCTATCGTCTATATATTTAAAGACATATCTATATATATAAAATACCCGTCTTCTCTGAATCATTAGCACAATATGTGTGTGTATATATATGTGTGTGTGTATGTGTGTATGTATGTATATATATATATATATAGTTTTTTTTTTAAATATATATGTTTATTGTTTTTTATGTCTTTTACATTTTGTATTCCCCTTGGGTAGCCCACCACCAATTCACCTGTGATCCATCTCCATGGTCCCTTGTGTTCTTTTCTATTCCATTTTGTGCACTTTTCCTTCCCTCCCCCCCCCC